>CAJNOI010000339.1:28741-76049 GCA_905250115.1 Adineta steineri | reverse complement strand
AAAAACAAGCATTGTTATTACTTTGTTGATTTGTAGAGCATTCGCAAAATATTGTGCTCCTTGATCGCCGATGTTATTGGTATAAAGGTCGAGTGTGGTGAGCGTCTGTGTGAAAAGTGTATTAATAACGAAGCGAAGTGAAAGGAAGAAGAACAAGTATTGTTGTTACTGTGTTGATATGGAGGGCATGAGCAAGATCTTCTGCTCCTTGATTACCGATATCATTTCTTTGTAAGTTGAGTGTGGTGAGCGTCTGTGTGAAACGTGTGTAATTGATGAAGTGAAGTTAAGAGGAACAAAAACAAGTATTGTTATTACTTTGTTGATTTGTAGAGCACTGGCAAGATGTTGTGCTCCTTTAACACCGATTTTATTGCTATGAAGGTTGAGAGTGATGAGCGTCTGTGTGAAAAGTATGCGAATGATAAAGCAAAGTGAAGAGGAACAGAAACAAGAATAAGTATTGTTATTACGTTGTTGATTTTGAGACCATTAGCAAGATGTTGTGCTCCTTTAGGACCCATTCTATTGTAATCGAGGTCGAGTGTAGTGAGTGCCTATGTGATAAGTATGAATGATGAAGTGAAATCGTGAGGTAAAATAATAAGTATTGTTGTTACTTTGTTGATTTGTAGAGCATCGAGAACAGCTTGTACTTTTTTTGCACTGATGTATTTGTGTTGGAGGTTGAGTGTGGTGAGTGTCTGTGTAAAAAATGTAGGGAATATTACGCTGTAGCTTACGATTGGGGGATGTTTAGTTAGAGTGACAAGATTGTTGAGAGAAAGTATGTTGGATTTTATTGTTTCTTGGTCAAGATACATTACGTGAATATGGTTTTGTAGAGTCGTAGTATTACGTTTAGGTGGCTTAAGCGGTTTTGGTGGAGTTGGTTGTGGCATTGATTTATGCATAGGCCGTATTTGTGTAGGTTCTGTTACAGAGTTGATGATTTGTTTTGGTTATATAAGTGAACTTAACACCGTAATCGAATATTTCTTGTCCTAATTCTTCTGAAAACTTGCGCGAGCGTTCGAAAAGGATGTGTTGTACGCATAATTTAGTTCTCGATCGAATGATGCCAGTTCTGGGTAAAATCACCGTCCAAAGACGGGAGGTTTGGGCGAAAATCCGGTTTTCAGATACAGTTTAGAAAAAAAAACTTGTGTGTCGTTGCCAGTTTCGCTTTGTGACTTGTGCTGGATATGAAAATTGTTGTGTTGGATTCACTATTTAATTCTCTGTGGATTGATGTTATTGTAGAGAGAGATCATCGGGAGAAAAAAGTCTGTGTACCCACACCCATTTGGACCAATGATTCTTCTCGAGAATAACATCATGCTATTGAGAATTCAATTTTAAGTCCAACACAACAGTTTTTATACTCAGCACAAGTGATAGAGCAAATCGGGACAAGAAATACAAAAGCTTTGTTTTTAAAAAGTATGTGAAGAACTGGGCTTTTCCCGAGAAACTCCATGGTTTTAACAATGTCCCATCAAAATAGGCACCATTCAATAGAAAATTGGATTCTGCATCAAACAAACTTTTCGAAAGTCAGCACAAGTTTTGATGTGAATCAGGACAATGATATACTTGAATATAGTACTAACTTTTCGTACATTGATACAGTTTATTTCTTTCAAAATCGCTTTTTTTTATCAAAACAGTAGAAAAAAGTCGTGTCTAGATACAGATGAACAACAAACAACAATATTTTCCTTTTTTTTGTTCTTGTTTCAACATTGTATGTTTATACAGCATACGTGCGTTGAAACGTGGCATTTCATGACGAGATTAAAAAGAAAGTAAAAAAGAAACGGTTATATCTCGATTATGAGGACATTATTTTCATATCTTCATAATAAAAAAATGAATTTTTGAGGAGAGATTGATAACTGATAAATTTGCGTGAGTGAAAAATAGTTTATTGATGTGTATTCTATTGAAGTTATTCTTTTCAAATAGAGATTGTAGAAATGAAAAATAATTTGAAGATCAATAGATAAATATTAAAGTGATGATAGAAAAAGGTTTACCTGATATCGAGGATAGATGTTTAGGATATTGTTGAACCGTTGACATACGTTTGTCATTGAAGACAGCATTGTGAAATCGGATTGATGATCCAGAATCCGGTAGACAAGTTCTACCGGTAATGCAATGAAGCTGACGGCAGTTTGATTTGCCATTACAGAGTTTTGATGAAATGCGTGCTTTGTCGTTTTTTTCTTCACATAAAATGAATACATATTCGCCGTACATTATATATTTAGCATGATGTTGTAATTACATGTTGAAAGGAAAAAACCGTGAAAGAATGTTGTCTACCATACAATCACAGAATAAACATAGCAACTGTACACAACGTTTTCGTAGGGATTATTTCACTAGTATAAAATGGTATATAATAGTTATGAATATTGGGTTCTTAGTTATAATCAACGGAGATTGAAGAATTTTTACTTTTACTCATGTTTTTCAAAATCTATATTATGATTTGATGAGTCAATAGGAAATTTGATTTGTTGACAAATTCATAATAATTCTTAATTTTGTATTGAAAAAATCGGCAAAAGTATCAGATATCAATGAGCTAAAAATTGTAGGAAGACAGGTGCAATCATCAGCGCTAACAGTGCTACCGGTGTTTGGGGGTATATGGGTACTATCTGTGTTATTGATATGACAGCTTCACTGTGCGTTTAGTTGTTGATCTCTTCTTTACGTATACTATCTTACTTAAAGGCATATCGATAGCTATCTACATTCGTCTACGACTGTGAGTAGTCGACTTGGCAACTGCACAGTATATATGAAGTTTATCATGAAATTCTTTACAAATACTGGATGGCAGCTAATACACAACACATAGTTGATACTAACGATGGAACTTTCAATTTCCTTTCCTAGGTAAAGAAAAGCAACTAACGCTAATTGATATAAATCTACATTTGAAAAAAATGTGTTTTCTCAAAGTAGATGATGACACTGAATTTTAAATATAGTTTTAAAAAATACATCAATTATTTTCTTTATTACAACGATGCAATCAAAGTAATTAATACGTTGTTTAAAATAACATTTGTTTCTTGTATTCAGATTAAATTCGTCGACATAACGAGCAGTAAGTATTATTTTGTTAAAAGTAAATTTACTTTTTTATTTAGATCGATTCTTCACTCTGATAACATTGGTATCAGATAGAATTCGATGACATCTATAGATTTTACATTTAATTTATTTAAGTGCAGTGTACCATTAATGAGAAATATTCTAATTCAACTTATTTTCATATAAGTTATTGAAATAAACGGTCGGACAAAGGCTAATGTTCATGATGTACAAAGTTCAATTACATTTTTTTTCAATTCCCGATCTGGCACAAATCTATAGAAGACTGTTTCTCCGAACTCAAGCCATTTCGAACAATGCATTTTATGAATTAAAAAATAAAACTTTCGTTGAAGCTGTTTACACACGATATATCCTTTTTATTCTAGACAGTAATAAAACTTCAAATAGACACGCCAATAAATAGCTATATAAAATATATCCATCATAGAGCGACATCTAATTGATATAAATAGAACAACAAATTGATTCATCGGATATATTTTCTTGACATTGTTTTTTGTATATAAAAAATATTTATTCGAAATTTATTCGTTATTCCACATTAGATATCACCTGTGACAAGAGACCTCGAGAAGATAAAAGAATCTAAAAATGGTATCTGATCTCTTTTTTTATATCTTAAATATCAAAAAAAAAAATTTAATAATTTGAATCTATTTAATACTTCATTTTTAGAAACAAATTCTAATTATCTTATTTTATTTCATTTTAGAAAACTATCTATATGTATATTTCTCAATGATATAAGAAGAAAAAAAAACAGAACAGTACACTTTATGAGTGAATCAACATTAACAAATCTTGATGGAATTCCTCAATATGCATCTGTTGATACACATCATTATCATACACCAATGATACATCCAACAAATGTTGATGATACTTCAAAATCAATGTATGATTAATAAAATCTTCTTTTTTTGTATCTATTTGAATATTCTAGGACAATTATCGTTCAAAATCCATTTGATGATCCATCTAATAATATGAAATATCTACATGATTCATCATTACAACATCAAGTATCTGATAATTTATCATTATCGACAAATAATATGTCAACATCACATAATATTATGCCACATTCTGTTCGTTTCAATCAAGAATTATTAAATACTTTCAATATTAATATTCCAATATCGAGACAAACAGAACCTTCATCACCAAATCCAACTTCGATTACATCGCTTATACCTCTTCCATCACCATTATCAAATAATCTAGGTGTTAACATACATCAATCGAATCAAGCATCATTAACACCAACAATAATTGGCACATATCCAACATATCAGCCATCTTCACATAATAATTTTGATAATTATCATTCGAATCCAACTGGCATTTATATGAATAATCCTCGACCTATTCATAGTAAAGTTAATCCACATAACGGAACAGCACCAATTATTTTACGTTATCCAACAATGGTACAAACACAACAGTATGGACATCAGATGATGAAACCACGCATGATATCTCCAAATACTTACGGAACAATACTACCACAACAATCACCGATTATTTATGATCCTAGTATTCTATATCGAACTGATGGACAACAATCTCATCATGTACCACCCGATGATAATATTCTTAAATCGTTATTACAAATCAATTCACAAGTTGTAAGTTGATTAGATTAATAAAATATTTCTTAATGTTTGAGATTTTTTAGTCATCAGAACCTGCACTAAAACCTCAATCAACACCCAACGGTCATGATCAAAGTTTTAATCCAATTCTTAAAGCACGTAGAAAACGTAAAGCCAATGATTTAAATACATCATGTGAAAATGAAGTACCAACAAAATCACGTAAACGTAAAAGTATGTAAAGTTAAATTTTATATTCGAATTGAAAATTAAAATTTATATTTAGAAAAAAGTACGGAAGAAGCAGAAAAATTTGTTGAATATTCATTACAACAATTACGTGATTTACCTATGCTTACTCCTGTTGAACCATTGATTGATATTAGTAATGAATTATTTTTATCTTCATCAGTAAATATCATAGATATAAAAAAATCGAAATTTCAAGGTGAATTTGGTGATATTTTTATTGATAATGTACAAGATCATTATCGTCCATATCGACGAGCTCCACTAATATCTTCGACAAAATCCTTATCAACAGTCGAACGACGTTATCGTTTATGTTCGAATTTACTTGATCGACCGCCTTGTTTGCCCTCACCACCATTAGTTGTTAATTCATCAGAAAAGTTATATGAACTTATACAAGATAAAAATGATTTACGTGATGATGAAAGTATTATATCGACATCAACAATAGCTGATAATGAAGATTTAATAAATGATATTCAAACGGAAAATATTCATTTATTGAAAGCATTATCAACATCGTATGATACTGATTTACGATCGTTAAGTCCACTATTAGTATCTAATGAAAATCAATCTGATCAAATAATAGTAAATTCATCTTCAAATGAAAATGAAATTGAAAAAAATGATCAAGCATTTGTTGAAGATACAGAGAAAGTAAATAAAGTTTATTTATTTGATACCAAAAACGAAATGAGATAAGAATAAAATTCCCTTTATCTTTCTTTACAGTCAAAGACAACACGATATTATCTCTACTGATGAACAGAGATGATATTGTATAAGAAAATATAAACTAAATTTGATGATTTATCTTTTGAGACATTCATTCAAATAGATAATATTTATCTCTATGAAGAAATGATTTTCATCGGACATTTCAAGGTTAGATTATAGCTGATGTCAATCGTGAGAAATACGACAAAGGATTATTGCAAGTGAAGTTTATAAGTTCCGACTCTGATCTACTTTCTTCATACTATTGTGACAAAACTGTTTGCACCCTCATCCCGAGTAGATATATTAATGAGTTTTAAGGTTGGATGAATTGTATTCACAGAAAATGGTGACAGCATCGAAAATTCCGAAAAATATTTTGCCGAGACCGGGATCGGAATGAAAAAAACCTTTCCCGCCGAACCCTAGTTAAAAGACAAAAAACTGAACTTGCATTTATTAATACTTGTCTTTAGTCTATTCAGGTCATACCATTAGCAATGAATCTAAAAGTTTCCGTTGTATATTTTCTTTCTCTACGATTGCAGTTATAATTTATCTTCAGTCGATCTAATCCCGATCTTTACTTTTGAGAGAGATTATTCATTCTATAATTGATTTAATAATTAAATATCACTTTCTGTTGATCATTGCTTTGCTTGATAATGATCCTTGTATTATATCTTCTGATTGAATATCTCTCTTTGTATTTACAAATAGGTATCAGTTACATTAACATTAACAACTGAAGCAGCAAATAATGTTCAAAGTGTTATTGCTGCTGTTGCTGATTTACTTAAAATAGCTTATCCAACAACATTTGATGTTCATCAAACTTTAAATAATAATAATAATAATAATAATTGTACATGCTCATCAACTATAAATAATTCTAATCAAAATAATAATAATAATTTCTTATCTTTATCTTCACATCTACCTATAACTACTTTAAATCGTGCATCATCAATATATAAAATTGGTCGTGAAACAAATGTTAATATTCAATCTTTAATTGATACACAACCAAAAATTTGTCCAAATTGTTTACAAAATTCAATAACTGAATTTTTTTTAAAAAAACGTTTAAATGAATTACCATTAAATCTTCGTGAAATAACACCAAATTATGAACAATTTGTATATTTTTGTAATGAACAATGTTTCAATACATATATAACTAGTACATATCAACCACCAATAGCACCCGTTAGTATTAAAAAGGAACCAATGGATATTGCAATACCAAAATATCTCCCATGTAAACGTCAAGAAGAACAAGTTAATGAGGTAAATTTCTATATTGAATTGAATAGGTCATACATCTTTTTTTCATTTTAGTTAAAAGATATTAAGCGATGGAAACGATGGGATTCAAATTTATTAACTACAACATTTATTCAACCATCGAATACTAATGAAATTAATGAATTAATTGCAAATATAAAAATACCATTAACATTAAATACCAAAGAAGATAAACGACATTGTGCTTTTTGTAATGGTATAGGCGATATGACAACGAATGGTCCTGGAAGGTATATATTCAATTGTTTCTTTTTTTTCTTATTAAAAAATATATTATCTTATATTAGATTATTAAATCTTGATGTTGGTCAATGGTGTCATTTAAATTGTGCATTTTGGTCTTATGAAGTTTATGAAACACTTAGTGGTGCATTAATGTGTGTTGAACAAGCATTTATGCGTTCAATATATACAGAATGTATTATATGTAAACAAAAAGGTAGTAGTTTAACATGTTTTTATCCACGATGTTCAAATACATATCATTTTACATGTGCAATGGATAATGGTTGCGTTTTTTATAAGGATAAAGTAAGCGAATGAAAAATAAATCAATTTTTTATAATAAATTAATTTCCTATTTGATTTATTTAAGACAGTAATGTGTCCAATGCATGCATCGAAAACAGCAGCCAATGATCAAATACTAGAAGATAAATCAGTCCTTAGAAAAGTTTGGATTAATAGAGATGAAATCAAACAAATTCAAAAGTAAGTTAAGAAAAAACGGCTTTTATAGCCGGAGATATATTGTACATTACGATAGAGTGTCCATTGAGAGAACACCATATCAGCGGAAGGATTTTTCAGCGCAGTGGCGGATCTAGGATTTTTGAAGGGGGAGGGGCGATTTCAGCTAAAACCTATTTTTTCGTTCAGTTTTGCTATAAAAAAATCAAAAAAAAATTCTGAAGGGGGGGGGGGGTGATCGCTCCCTCCTCCTAAATCCGCCACTGTTTCAGCGATAAAGAATGCGCGAAAGTTACAACTGCGAAATACCTTTCGCCCTCATCAAGACGTATCTGATACTATAGATCTATTATAAATAATTAGCGTGTCTTTTCTTACTTATATATTTTATGTTTAGTTATATGAATGAAGAACATGAAGATAAATCTTATATCTTACGTATTGGTAGTTTAATTCTTCATAATATTGGTCAATTATTACCACATCAATTACAATCATCTGTATTTCATAATCGAAATTTTGTATATCCTGTATGTTTTTATTTTGATTTGAAATTAATATTTCTATTTACGAAAAACAAAAATTTAGGTTGGTTATACAATTACGAGATTTTATTGGTCTATGCGTAATCCAAATCGTCGTTGTGCATATATCTGTTCAATAATTGATATGGATAATAAACCAATGTTTCGAATACGTGTACATGAAGATGAACAAATAGAAGAATTTCTTGAATCAAGTGCAAAAGCTGTTTGGCATAAAGTTATTAATGAAATTGATTCATTAAGAAGAAACCATGGTCTTGTTAAAATATTTCCAGTATTTGTTAACGGGGAAGATTTATATGGATTAACAGTAAAAGAAATTTATTTTTTCTTTAAATAAGAAAAATTGTTTTGTTTTTGTAAAATTAGGAACCTCATATAATTCGTTTAATTGAATCATTACCAGGCGTTGAAATGTTACAAAATTATGCATTTAAATATGGTCGATTACAATTATTTGATATGCCATTAACTGTTAATCCAACAGGTTGTGCACGAAGTGAACCAACATTACGAACACATTTTCGACGGTAAAATTATTTATAAAATTACAACTGAATTTTCTAATAATTTCATATTTAGACATGCACATCCATTAACAAGTTCACATTCAAGTCGAAGCGCCGCACAGGCAAGAAATGTGCCTGGAGCTGAAAGTAAATTAATAGAAGAAATATATACTAAAACTTAATTGATTTCTTTTTTGTATTAGCTACTCAAATACCATATCTCAAACAATTTGTACTTTCAAAACCAACTCAATATAGAAAATTAAAAATTGAATGGCGACAGAATACTTACCTTGCTAAATCACGAATTCAAGTAAGTAATAGAATTAAAATAATTCGAACAAGTCTCATTAACTATGTCACCATAAATATAGAAGCATGTTTGCTTTTGATAAAAAAAATAGATAGTAATAGAAACTTAATGATTTGAACTTTCTGATCAACTCTAGCATAGAATCAGAGATGGGCAACTCCAATTTCGAAGTTGGAGTTAACTCCGGAGTCGACGCTTTTTTACCTGGACTTGAAGTGTAGCTGTGAAAAATGAGATGGAGTTGGAATGAAGTTGGATTTGGTGCTTATTCGAACTCCGATGGATCTCATAACGTGCAAGAGAACAGCAAAAAATATCTATACAGAGATGGGCAACTTCAACTCCGGAGTTGACGCTTTTTTACTTATAGCTGAAGTTGCTTACCCTCGGAGTTGCCCATCTCTGCATGGAATCTTATTAGACTGTTGAAATCCATTGCCTGATATTTGAATTTTCTATGATCTAACCTATGCTTATTTATTTAGGGTTTAGGTTTATTTGCCGCACGTGATCTTGAAAAACATACAATGGTTATTGAATATATTGGTGAATTAATTCGTAATGAAGTAGCGAATAAACGAGAAAAATTATATGAAGAACATAATCGTGGAATATATATGTTTCGATTAGATGATGATTATGTTGTTGATGCAACTATGAGTGGTTGTTTAGCTCGTTATATAAATCATTCATGCGAAGTAAAGAGAATTTCTTTTTTATTATTTTATTTTTATTTATTTAATTAAAATAGCCAAATTCAATAGCTGAAGTTGTACAAATTGAAAAAGATAATAAAATAATAATAATAACAAATCGACGTATTTCAAAAGGTGAAGAATTAATGTATGATTATAAATTTGATTTTGAAGACGATTCAAAAATTCCATGTAATTGTGGTGCAGTTAATTGTCGTAAATGGATGAATTAAATAATTAGAAAGAATAAATGACAAGCAAAATTTTCTTTTTTGCAGTGAATCAATATTCATTATTTTAAAAAATTTGATTTCGTTTTTTTTATATGTTCATTCTCTTCTGACTATTATTTACTCTTCCGTCCTCTATATGCGCACTAATTGAGTACTATTCATTTATGTGAAAACAAAAATACTAACATTATATTTAAGATTAATCGAATACTTTCTCTTTTCGTTGATAACTGCACATGATATTTAATGTATTTCTCTTTGTTTTCTTTTTCTTCTTTTTTGTACAAATATTTTTTTTTGCAAAAAAATATAAGACAGATCATATCGCAATTGAGCGACATGGAACGATATGTATATATACGGATTTATGATGGTAAAAAGAAATTCGAAGATTTAGACTATGAATTATTTTTTTCAATTATTGAGTTAAGTCATATTGCAATCACTACTAACATCGGTAATGCTAAGTAACCCGGAAAGGTTTTATTAATGATAAAAGACATAGCAAGTAAAAAGTGTAGAAATATTAGAGACAATCTGATGAACTTATTTCTTTGAAGTCACCAGAAGCGAGAAGCTCGACACGATCGATGTCAACGTTGTAGCAGGGTGCGAGTGGGTGATGGACGTATAGATATGGATTGCTCTTCTTCCACATCAACATCCTTACCCACACCCGCACCACAAAACCTTTCGAGGTGATTTATTTCTATTCCGGATTACTTGACATATTTCTAACACCTACGGTTACAACTAGTGTATGGCTGTTTATTCTATTATAGCAGCAGTATTATAAAGATCTTGAGTTATTTTTATATGCTCTAACATTCTTTGCTGTATCTCTATTTTCTTTATCATTATTTTGATACAACAATGTATCAATTTCAAGGATATTTTCCTTATGTTACTACACGTCAAGCTGTCGTGAGACTAACTCATATTGAATATCCAAGGTTCATATATTAGTTATGTGTCCTTGCCTTTCACAAATCTTCTAACTATAGATATGTCAAATACTAATTTATGTATTTTATTTTATATATAGAATAATAATGAATTGTCAATTATTTTTTTTATGTTTGTAATAATAATGCAACACCAGCAAGTACCCATTTCGATGGTTTTTCTTTTGTTTTTAAATTAAAACGCCAAATATATGTATGTCCTCGTGTTTTAATTCGATATACTGGACAATCATAAGTACCTTTCGTATCTAATCGATCGATAGGTATAGCTAGAAGAATAATTATTTCTTGATTTTAAAATTTTATTTTAAAAAATAAATATACCTTTAACAAATATAACTGGCATTGGTGGACATAATTCTTTTAATTTTCCTTCTACTAATAAATTACTTTGTTTATCCCATCGTGCTCCATCGATAAATAAACTAATGTATAACAAAAAACAGAAATATTCTATAATAATTGATTAAAAATTTGTTTACTTATGAATATAAGCACCATCTTTTGGTGAACTTTGTAATTCTTCTTTTTGTTTTTTCGTAACTTCAACCATAAGACACATACGATCTAATGGCCAGTCTTGTTTTCGTGAAATTGCTTGCATAATTGAAGTAAGAAATGATTGAGGATTAAAAAGACCACCTAACCATACAGAATTTGGTAGTTGAAAATCTACTATCCAATTATCTATTTCACGATAACGATTTAACATATCATGAAACCATAGTCCTAATGAATAAAGTGATGGATAAGCTCGATTAGCCCATTGAATAGGTACAAGATCAAGATAAAAACATTCTTGTAAAATTTCAATTTCATTTGATATGGCTAATTCACCCTAGATTATAAATATGATTTAAAGAATATAAAAGAAATTCAACAAACTTTAAGACCACCATCTAATTCTTTAAGACTTTGTCGTATTTCACGTAATAAATTATTCATTCTTTCGGCTTCTTGTAATGCAACAACAGCATATGGATTACGTTCATCAAGTCTTGCACGTAATTCAACTATATTAAAATCTTCCGGTATATGATTTTGAAATTCTTCAAGAACAGTTCGAATCTAATTAATATATATATATATATATATATAGATTTGTTTTTGACTACAAATATTTATACTTTTTCATCGCGTGATAATGTTGTATTTTGTCCATGGTTTATAGAATTTGTATCTCTTGGTGAAATTTCAATAAGTATACGAAAAAGTTTTTCACTTGTTTGTGAAAGAAAATCAATTTCAGCATTTGGATGAAGTCCATAAAGTTTCGGTGATTCACTTGGAAGTTTATCATCAATATAAGCATGATATGCTTTATAATCTAAGGGTGGTGGTAATGGAAAATCTGGTGCCAAATTGAGATCACCTTCGAACATTGTAGCATTCAAATATGTTTGAAGATAATTACGACATAAACGACGATCCCAATCATCAGTTATATGTCCACCATACATAATTTCACCAAATATATAACGAAGATCTTCCCAAGGAATTTTAACATTCGACTCAAGATAATTACGTAAAACATCAATACATATTTGTAAATCACCGGATGAAAAGGGATATTTTCTATTGAATAGAGAGATTTTAGTTTTTTAAGAATTAAAAATTCCGTCTTCTTTTTTACCTATTCCAGCCAATGGGTCCAAATTTTGTTCGTTGAGATACAACAGCATGAAAATAACATAGAGCAAAAAGAATAACTTTAAATTGAGTATCTTTACTACATGAATCTAAAACTTCTTGATCGAAATTATCCAATGCTTTATGAAGATTAGCTAACATTCCTGTATGTGATTCATTTGTAATTTTAATTGAATTTTCTAATATTCCTTGTGGAATTACATGTGTATTCATATCTGCACTTGGTTCAGCAGATATAAAAAGACGAAAATTTTCTTGTGCATTTTCTAATATTCGTTCTAATTTTCTTTCTAATATTGGTAACCAATGCCGTACTAAATGTATATTTTGTAAAACAATCCAATGACCTTCTTTAGCTGAGATTTCTAAAGCATTTTCAGCAATTATTTCTTGTCCTTGTCCTAATGATATATTATGAAATTTTCCAGCTTGTAATGTATAACCGAATTTTTTGCCTAATGTTTCAACTTCTTTTAATGGATCAACACCAGGTGAAAGAATGAAAAAAATAGGAATCGATTTGGTTGATTCATCATAAATATGTGCAAAGTCTGATGATCGACTTTCAATATATTTTTTACCAAGTTTTTCACCAACAAATAATCTTTAGAAAATAGATTACGATCAGTTAGTAAACAAAAAATGAATATTTTACTTTAATGCATAAAGCATTCGATCAGGTCGAACAGCATGAAGAATACATAATTGTTGCATAGTTGATTTACTTTTCCATTCACCCTAATAAGAAAGTATATTAAGAATGAAATAATAATTATTTTGAATTTATTTACTGGAGGTTTTTCTAATTCTGGTGCTTCACTTTCAACATATTTTTTCCATCGTTTACTTGAAGTTTCAATTTCACGATCAAGACCATGAAAACTTGATACTAATGATAATGCTTTGATACTACCCCAAGCTTTTTTATTAAGAAATTCCACAGGACTTCCTGCATGTGTTTCTTGTGGATTACGTAATAATAAATCAAGTTCAATCATATCAATTTCACCTTTTTCCATCAAAATCTATTATAATAAATAAAACCTAGACTCCTATTGATCAAAGTAAAGAGTCTCGGATTTAGGACAGTTGCCCGCAAGACACTTGCTCGTCGAACATTTGCTCGTGTGGAGGGTGTGGGTGGGCGGGTGTGGTATAAAGATAATGTACACATCCACACCTACGCCCACACCCACACCAACCCTCAAGATGCGAAATTCTGGCAAACTGCACTAGCATACCAAGGACTCGTTTTGTTAGTAAGTACTTTACAGTATTCTATTATTAACCTGTAATAATAATTGCATAGTAAAAATTAGTTTATGTTCTTCAAAAAGCCCACGATTAATATAAGAATATGAAGCAAATGTAATAGCATCAATAAGATTATCAATTCGTATACGTAATTCTTCATTTTGTTCTGCACGATCAATAGCTTTAAGAAAAACTGCTCGAAATGCTTTGAGAGAAAATTGATACATAAGATGTATTTTTGATAAATCATTCATAATAAAATAAATAATACACGCACGTATAGCTGTTGGTCTATATAATTCTCGTGTTCGATCTATTTGTTGACTAAATTTTTCTGCTTCGACTTTCTTTTGTTCAATTTCAAGTGCAGTATTAACAGTACGTTCAAGTGTAACAACAAGTTCAACATTTTGAATAAAATTTCCTTCAGCAGTTGCTAAACGAGCTAATAATGAATCTTCTAATTTTTTTAAATTGATTTTATATTCATTTTGTTGTTTTGTTACTTCAAATTTACTCTTTTCTAAATCCGGTCTTTCAACAGCAACAATTTCAGCTAATAATTGTGCTTCAAGACCATCTCGTGTTGTACTAAAATTAATTAATGTTGTTTGTGCTTGTATTTCAGGTTGAAAATGTGGATTTGCTAAACGTGTTTGCATTATTAAACGAAAATTAGGATGATAATCAATTTCTTTATCACCAAATTTAACAGCTTGTCCTTTACGTATTAAATTTCGACTTATTATAGGTTCCAATATTGAATCAATATTTTCTTCAATACATTCAAGTAAAAGAATATCACCTCGACGTACACATGCTTCAACACGATCAAGATAACCTTTACTATTATAACGAAGTATAACTAATTTATCTGTAAAACAATTTTTAATCCAACGAAGTCCTTGTCCTTGTGGATCAACCATTAATGGCCATCGTAAACAATAAGTTAAAATAGCAGCATTTTCATAAGATGTTTGATCAGCTGGAAGTCCTTGATTCATCCTATTGAAATGGAATATGATCTATTTTTGGCGAAGTATACTACCATATGATTTACCATTCTGCAATATCAGCATCATCGATCATAATTGATAATGGTTGTAGATTAGCTCTCATTGGTATGACTCCCTAATCATATTATTAACGCGTTTGACATAATTCGAAAAATAATTTATAGAATTACTTTAGTAGCAGTAATAGTTGATCTCCATTTTTCCACAAGATTATTTCGATAAATTCGCGAAAAATATCCCGCATATGAAATAAATGTTGATGCTAATAGAACATCACCAATTAAAGTTTCTAAATCATGATTAAATGTTTCAACACGTTTTGTCCAAATAATTCGACTTGATGCAAGACCATCAACAAGACGTTCAGCTAAATCAATTTGTCGTGCTAATCTTTCTTTTGTTCGAACAGCATCATCTTTTTCAGCAAGTGCTCGTTGCATTTTAAGATTTTCTTCTGTAAGACAATCTTCAAGTA
The DNA here is from genome assembly GCA_905250115.1 of Adineta steineri. Taxonomy (NCBI): domain Eukaryota; kingdom Metazoa; phylum Rotifera; class Eurotatoria; order Adinetida; family Adinetidae; genus Adineta; species Adineta steineri. The sequence goes on along the minus strand of CAJNOI010000339.1, from coordinate 60,691 downwards.
TTTGTACACGATTGAGAATTTTTGAAAAAGCTTGTTGTGCTCGATTTAATTCTTCATTAGCAACATCTAAAGCTACTTGTTTTGGTTTAACTTCCAAATAAACTGTATGAAATTTTAATGTATCTAGTTATTACAAGATTTCAATAGTAGAAAGAATAAAATTCGATTTTTTTACTATCAAGCCATGTATAAATTCCACCAGCTGCTGCGGATTTAACTGCTATTTGTTGAATTAAACTTTCAATACTATCTGTTTTACTTATTTTCATTAATGTTGTATTCAATTTATCAATAATAGCTCGAACTTGTGGAGTAACCTAAAATACAATATATATATCATCCGATAGATAAAGTAAGAGACAATACTTTAGCGACTTGAAAATTCTTTAAACGTTGTAGAAATTTTTCAACGGGTCCAATTGTATTTTTCGCTTCCGTCCATGTTCGTTGACTTTCGGGAATAATTCGACCTTCATCAACCCATTTGAAAAGTACAACTAAAGAAGTAAATTTCAATAATTTTGAAATAGTATTTCATATTAACTTACCAACCATATTCATAACAAATTTAACTGTTTCTGGTGGTGATGCGAATGATTTTAATTCAGTTAATTGTCCTTTTTCAATATTCTCAAGTGCTAATCTTGCTGCCTCAAGAACAGGTTCTGCTTTAGCTCTATATTTAAGCATATATATATACGAAATTTTGTTTAAATGTATATATACAATTCTATTGCACAAGCAGCTTGTACTTTTTCAACAGCTGCTTTTTTTGTTTCAATTTTTCGACGTTCATCATCGGCAAATGACTAAATTTTATAGAATCAGATATTGTTTAATTCAATTTTTAAAAACAAACTTTTTCTTTAGCAACTTTTTCTGCTTCTGCAGTCACTATTTTCAATGCAATATCCGCTTTTTCCGCCTTTGTATTAACTTCCTCGGTTGTAATCTTTAAATCTTCTTGTAAAATAGCTGTTTGTGCAGATATTGAATTAAGTTTTTCTAATCCAGATAGAAGACGAACAATTTCAAGTTCGATTTTCATTTGTTTATTTTCATAAATATGTTGAAAAAATTTTATAAATTCAAGAAATGTTTTTGGTGTTGTATAATAAGATCTTCGTTCATTTATTAAATATTGTATTGATGTTTGATTAACATCAATATGTGTATCAGCCATGAAATTAGCGATAGAATAACGTAATTCATTTGATATTGATTTGAAACTATCAAGAAAACGAACAACAACTGAATAAAGTGCATCTCGTGGCCATGAATGAAACCAATCAATAATTGTTCCACTAAATAATGCTGGAAAACGACGTGCACGTGTACGTAATGTATTTCCAACAGGTGAAAAACACATAACTATTTTAAGATTTCGTCGAACTTTATCAATAAAATATTTCCAAATAGTTTCTTTTGATTCATTATATCCTTGAGATTTAGCTTCTGAATGTATAGAATTAAGAATTTCTTCAATTTCATCATCAGTAAATAAACCAAAAATTTCACCCGATGATAAATAATCATTAATATAAACAAGAAAATGTTCATCTTTAATATGACTATCAGATAAAAGAAATACACATGGAAGACCTTTTAAACCAGCACGACGATAAAGATTATTTAAATCATTTTTAAAATCATTTATTCCATAATTTGATTTAATTGTTATTTGAAAAATATCAAGTGAAGAAACAAATGCTGCTAAACGAGCTAAAGATTGTTTTCCACTACCACCAACTCCAATTAATAATGCATTGCCTAATTAAAAAAATTGTGACATCTGAAGATTATAAATGTGAAAATATTCCCAAGTTTAAAATACTGATAAATATCGTGTGCGGTATAGGGTGAGTGTGGGTCTTATACTCTTTTCGAGTGCATACCCACACCACAAGGGGGAAACCACGTAATCCCATCTACTGCCACATGCTCCCGGAGTACAAGAGTACAGCGGAGTACCGGAGTACGTGATTTCTCCGTTGTCCACCCCACACCCCACTCTCGTATCCATAACCACACCCACATTTTTGTGTACTCCGCAAGTACTCGGAGTACGTGGTTTCCACCTTGCCACACCCTCAAGATAGTTAACGAGTTGTTTCGACTATTGCGAACAAATGGTTGTTCCAAAACATAGAAAAAATAACAACAGAATGGCTCCATATTTAGTTGGAAAGTAGTCGTTTGTCGCGCATAATATTACTGAGTTATTATCTAACCCACTGACGGTATTATTCTTTATGCTGCACTCACTCTCAAGTCAATCACTTCTATTCAACGATCAAATATTTTGCCTGTGGCATAAAAATAATATCTATTGATTGGTAGATTTTCTAATTGTTATATACCTCGTGGTGATTCCAGAATACGATTAATACGAGCAACATGTATAAGAGCATCTTGAAATAATACTAAATTCATTTCAGGATTTGTTTCATTGTATGATACTAATGCTTCTTCAATTATTTTTTGTAATTTATCCATAGATGATACAGCTGTATATTGTCCATCACCGATTCCACCAGAAAAATGTGAATAAATAAGTGGTCGAACAAATGTTTCATCATTTACAAACTATGAAAAAGTAAATTTCCTTCTATAATAAACAAATACTATAGATAACAATACTTCAAAACTTTTTCGTATAGTTTCTCGTAAAATTTTATTAAATAAATCAATATCATCTTGATTAATAAGTTCATCTGAATAAGTTCTTTCAGCTTCATGTATATATAAACGTATTAAATCATTAGGATGTAAAATATCTTTTGATGAAGCAAATAACATCCCCTTAAAATACAATCAATTAAATATCTATTTTCTATACAAAAACAAAAACATTCGATTACTTGTATAATATTTGATAAATCACGTAGATTAAAAAGATAATGAAATTTAATAGCTGTTGGTAAAAATATACTGGATACACGTTGATGAAATTGTATAGCTATGGAAATAAATTGGCTGAGAAAATTTGTTTGTGTTTTAACATCAATTTTATTAAAATTTAAAAATTTTGTTTCAAGCATTTTAGAATAAATTGTATGAAGTGTATTCTAAACAAGAATCTGGTATTTTATAATTTCTTTTAGTTCAAAAATTAATTCGAACTTTATTTGGAAAAGGCACAGCAAATGTTGCAAAATGTCGTTGAAGACGTGCATCAATAGAAAATGTTCCAGCATTCTGATTCATTGCAATGATAAATTGACAATTTCGAATTTCTTTCAGTGTTAATTTTTGTCGATCATACCAATGTTGATAATCAAGATATTCACGAACAATTGTGTGTGCTTGGACAGTAAAATATTTATCACGTTCAGGCATATTAAAATCATCTATTAGATTAGAAATATTGAATGAAGTTATAAACTCAGATCAAGAAAATTTACCAATAAAATAAATCAATTGTCGATTTCCTGGTGCTCCATATGTTCGACCAGCTTTTTTTTCTAAAGGTTTTTCTAATGAATTTTGTAACATTTCACTTGTTGTATAATCTAAAAATATGTCGAAGTTTAACAAAAAGCATAGTTATCTTTTGTAAATTATACAATTTAATGGAATTGTTGAAATCATAAAATTTTGTAAATTATATTTTTCTAAACGATTTGTAATAATAACACTTTTACCAGTACCAGCTGAACCAACAAACATTACTGAAACACCTTTTTTTGCCAGTGCATCAAGCCAAAATGATAAACGAACAGTTTCACTTGTAGGAATCAATTGTGACTGGAAAAAAAATATTATTAATAAAAGACAAGTTAAAAAATGTTACTTGAACAGGTAATTCAGGATCAAAATTAATTTCATCAAGCTGTTTAGACCATGGTTCAAATCGTTTTGATTGAGGTTCAACTGAATAATCAAAAACAGTACCATGAGGAGGAAATTTAATCGTTTTAAATTCATGAATAAACCATTTAGAAAATTCAATTCGATAATCAATCATTTGATCTTGAAAAAGTGAACCACCAATAGCCCATATAGTTGCCCATACAAAATATAATTCCCACCATTCTTTTGGACAATCAGGAGGCACATTTTGTGGTGTTAATAGACAATCTATAATTTAAATAAAAATGACTTCATCAGATCTGGACAGATACTTAGATACGAATAGAATCTTGGGTGTGGGTGGGTATCAGATTAAGGTTAATGTAATACCCACACCCACACCCACCCTCAAAATCAATATCAACTAACCAAGTATATTGCATAACATTTGTATATGACAGACATCTACTAATGGAGTAATTGTTCTTACACGTCCACTTTTAAGTAATTCAAGACAACGTGGAATATATTTATCAAATAATAATAATAAATGATTTTTTTCACTATATGATTCACGTTTTTCCACCCAACTAACATAAACAGGTGAGTAACCAATATCATTTGTTGATACATATAAAATTCCAGCACGTGAAACTGTTGCTGGTGTAGCTGTTTTTAAATGACTTATTTCAAATAATAAACGCATTGTTTCATTTAATGGTATACGTTCATTACTAGCTAATGTAAGTACTTTATTATCATCCATAACTGTATTCAATGATTCAATCCACATTGGATCAATATCACCATCAAGTACAATCCATTTCGGAGCTTCGAAAACAAAAGAGAATATTTATTCTAATGAGAAAAAACAAATTTACAATCTGATGTCATATTAGCTAAATCTCGCATTATATTTGAAAATAATCCATCTTTCCATTCACGTGTTTGACGATGCATATAACCAAATAATTCATCATTAGTAACTGCTTTAGGATCCACTAAAAAAAATAAAGTCTTTTTCTTGTCTTCACAATTATTATCATCATTTTACGATCAATAGCATGTGGTCGACGTTTCATATTTTGATAAGTTTTAAATAATGTTTTCCAAATTTGTGTTTTACCTTAAAATAAAACTTCATCATCATTATCTAAACAAAATCTCATTTTTATAATACCTGTGCCAGCATTTCCAATGATAAATACTGAATGTCGTACATCAAAAATTTCTTTTAATTGAATTATTTTAAGTACAAAATTATTTTGTGCTGTTGGACTTGCTTCTTCAGCTTGTAAACGAAGATCAATAGCAGCTTCTCGAACATTATTTTCAAAATCTTGATTTCTTATTTAAATTAATTATTGTCAAGATTATTAACTTAATAAGTGATGAAATATTTTATACCTTTTTCTTTCAACATCCAATGCTGGAAATAAATCACCAATAAGATTAAGAAAAACAGGCATATCTTCGACAGTTATTTTTGGTATATTAAAATCTCGTAATGCTCTCATCAGTACTTTATCTTCACTCATTTCTGGATCAGCACGTCTTAATGTTCCAGCGACAACAAGTACTGATTTAATTGCACGTAACCCCCAATCATAATGTTCCTTTAATTAATTTTTAGAATCAAAATTAATATTATCTTAGAATAGACAAACTTGTTTTGATAATAAATCTCGACATAATGTATATAATGTAACAAATTTTCGACTTAATAAACGAGCATCTGTAAATCCGGCTGATACAAGATTTAATTCAGCTATATAAAAAGAGAATTTTTATTAACAAATATATTTTCATAAAACAAACCAATTAATTCAAAATCTGGTACAACCATTGCACATGGCCTAATTATTAAATTCCAAAAAAAAAAGATTTTTATCTTATTAAAATTTTTACCGAAATAAAGCTTTTAAATTTTCGGGTAGCTCAGTTCGACCAGCATAGCCAGGATTCATTGTAATAAATATTCCAACAGATGGATGAAGTTTAATTTCCGTGTTCATAAAATTAAATATTTTACGTTTAGCTCTTAATGCATCCTTTTGACAAAAAATAATAATAAATTAATCAATGACATATATATATATTTCTTACAAATATAAGTTTCACTTGAACAGCAACAACAGATAAAACTGCGATTGATATTCGATTAAATCTAATTTAGTAAACAAAATTAAATATGAAGAAAAATTAACTATTAAATTTTACTCATCAAAACATCCCCAACAACCACTAGAATAAATATTTAATTGTTACAAAAAAAATTATAACATAATGTATTTATACCTCATTGCTAATCCTTTAAAAGTATTACCAATCGATTTGTAATCAATTTGTTCCGAACAATTTGTAACAAATACACATACACCTAATGAACGACCGAGATCTAATCGGAAATTAACTTTTTATTTCAATTATTCTGATTAAACAATGATTGTTTTAACCTTTTGTAGTTTCAGTTTTACCAGTTCCAGCTGGACCTAAAATAAAACAAAAATATATTATAAATAGTTTTATTATGAATTATTCTGCAAACCAGCAGGAGCTCCACCAACAAATAAATGTAATGATTGTGTTAATGTTATATAGCATCTATAGATACAAAATACGATTTATTAAATGAAATGAACACTAAAAAAAAAGATGTCAGCAGTGGGAGTCGAACCCACGCCAGCATACGCTGACCAGAACACTCGACCTCACTGAGGAAGCATTACGCTTGAGTCTGGCGCCTTAGACCACTCGGCCATGCTGACGACAGGAATGATTGATTGTTATCTTATTTTGTTTCTTTCGAAGTGTATTCGAAATAAAAAAAAGAATGATTTTATCAATAGGAAAAAAAGTAAGAGAATGCAATAGGACGGATTCGAACTGAGTCATTCATTTCACGTAATATTTGTTTTTCAATAATTCTGTTGAATCATGTGCATGGATTAAACAGTTTCTGAATATTATATTACCTATCAGTTAATGGTGTAATGACCAATCGACTTTTATTACCTAAATATCTAAATATTATAATAGATTGTAGACTAATATTTCCATTGAAAAAAAATATAAATTCACTCATATTGATATTTAAATCTAGCATCACATATATTTGCATAACAGTTATTATCTTTTGAATCCCATCTATGTCTTAATTGTGATTGCCAAGTAAAATCATTACTATTTTCAATCTAAATAAATATTTTTATTCTAAATGAATTTTTTCTCTATAATTTTACTTTAAGATTAAGCATTTTTGAAACAACATCACGTGCATGAAGATCAATTAGACAAAGTGTAGTTATTTTTTCACGATCTTGATCATTTAAATAACTCAATAATAAATTAATAAGTGTATTCAATTGTAATATTTGTTTTTTATTATATTCACGTAATGCATTTGAAAAACCTTCTTCAATACGAGTAAACGTTCCATTGACATCTGTTGTCCACCTAATCATTAATTTTTCTCAAAAGACAATTCATTAAATTAATTTTAACTACTAACCATATTTGACTTGCAGTAAGAATAACTTGAGCTGGATAATCAAATATCCATTCTTCACGAGATTTATCCTATATGAAATTGTATTATTAGACAAGTAACGCTCGTCCGAGCGCTCGATTAACTCTTTCTCGTAGAAATACATTTTCTTCACATTTACTGGAAAAACAACTGAAAACCGTGAAAAATCGGCTTTCGATGTTTTTTTGACCTTGCGGACACACAAGAAAGCAATCAGACAATTTATGTTTACTGGACTCTTCTCTACGAGAAAGAGAATAAAGCATTTTTATTCGTTATGAGGGTGTAGGTATCAAGACCCATTTTTTTGTGGATACGAACTTTTACAATTTCTCATAATTAGATAACATACTTCATATGCAGTAACAGCAACTCTTAACCAATTTCTAATTGTTTCACAATGAAAATCTAATAAACGTGATAACCAGATTTCCACAGCACCTTCAAGATTACAATCAGTAAAAAATTTCACTCGTTCACCATCATCCGAATACACTACAATTATTTTGCGAAAAAAAATTATTGATACTATCAAAGCTTTACTAGCATAAGCCATTTTAAGTTTATTTCCATTTGAATCATCATATAAATCTAATTTATTTAAACTATCAAATACTTTCTTCAGTAATCGCATAACTTTTTCAGGTTCATTTCCATTTGATAAAAATTCAAGTAATTCCGAACCAGATACAAAGAAAAATCTGAAATGAATAATATATATCAATTTATAATAATTTTCAATCTACCTTGGAAATGCAAGTCGTTTAATTTCTATTTAAAAACAAAAATTGAAATAATAAATAAAATATAATAATAATATACCTAAATAATCTTCCAATGCTTTTTGACATAATTGTAAATTATCTTTCATTTTCTCCAATTGTTCATATAAACCCGGACGATTAGTACAACGAATAAAATTTAAATCAGCTTCATTTTCTTTTGATATTATCTATAAATATATAGTTCATACATAGATATTTGAATGAGATCAAAGTTGATATTAAAAACTAACTTTAAATTCTTTATCAATTCTATCGAAAGCTGTTGTTTCTTGTGGTAATTGTATTCTAATATCATCAGTACCAATGAAAATTGCTTCTAAATTTGACCAATTACGTTGTACATCTGTTAATAATTGTAAAACCATATCAGCTGTAGACATTTTACTTTTCCATGTAATAACATTATCAATAAAATGTGATATAAATTTTGATGAAAGTAATGTTTGTAATTGTGTTTGATGTTCATCTAATGCAGCAATAATATCATCATCTATTGAGACAAGTGTTACATTTGTACGTGGATGTTTTTCAATTTGAAAATTCATATTTGACCTTAATATATATGTATTTATTTTATGACAAAAACGAAAAAAATGAATTTTACCAAGTATTTTCAAGATCAGTTAAAATTTTTTCCATTCCCTGTTCTTTAGTTGCTTTATCAACAATAATTTTTACCTAAAGATTTAAATTTTCAGACAAAATATTTGAATTTATAAAAAAAAGACCTCATCTTCATATTTATGTAAATTAAGACCAAGTAAATCTTCCAGACTTGTTTCATCAGTCATATCAATTTCAACTCCTGTTTCTTTCATTAATTCTTCCCAATGTCGTAATCTTATAGCATTATTACGTAATTCTCCTACTGAACGTAATGATGCAAGAAGATTTTTAACATCTTTTTCAATTTCATGATATGCATTCCATTGATTACATTCTTTACCAAGTAAACGTAATTCTTTATTTAAATACGTTCGTCGTAATTCTTGATCAATTAATTCAATATTCACTTGTTTCCATGGAGTTTTTGTCCATTTATCAATACGTGAACGAATTAAATAAATCAAATCCCATAATTGTTTCAATGGTCGCATTTCTTTACGACATAACTGTACACTAGATCAAAAAAAAATAACTGTTAGAATCACAAAGATAGTGGGCGAAAATATCTATCTCTAATTCTTCAGTATTAGTTTTAATAAAGGAATATTTTATGTATCAGAAAATTAGATGATTAATTACATTTTATATTCAGGAACATTAATATCAAATATTCGAGCAAGATCAGTTAATTGTTGAACTTCTTGATCAAATTGACGTAATTGTGTTGCCCAATAATTAAGTTCTAGAATTCATTATTCATATAAGAAAATATTTAAATGTAAACATCTTAAGGGTGAATGTGGATCAAGGGGAAAACAGCTGATTAGGTAACCGCTAATCATTATTAAGAGACCGGATGGGTCTGTGAATAAAAAGAATAATCGCACCCACATCCACTCATCATTACTAATCATATCTAATCAAATAATCAGCTGTTGCCTCCTTGGTGTGGATTCTTTCTATACCGACATTCACACTCATCCGTCTACAATCGATGTTTTTCAAACTGAGAGCGTTTCACAAATATCTAGTTCTCGTCAAAATATCTCCTTTGCAATTCTTACCCACATAAGGTTCTTTTGTATTATATTTAAATGGTGCATCTTTTGAAAATCTATCTCTTAATTCTTGTTGTTTTTTTTCCATATCAATAATTTGATTACGAATATTAGTAACTTGATTTGCTTGTAATGGTGCAATTTGTTGTTTCATTTGTGTTGCCATTTTTTTAATAATAATCCATTGTTCTGGTAATTCATCTAACATAGCATAGATAGATTGTGGTACTTCATATGCATAAGATTTAAGTAATTCAATTATATCTTTAATTGGTTCAGCCATATCATCTGTATATTCTTGTCGAGCACGTACTTGACTTAGAAATGTCATCATATCAATTAATTCTTTTAAATTATCGGAATTAACTGGATGTTGAAGCATATCTGTTGCATGTTTAATAAATAATTGTAATTCATTTAATGAAATAGTTATATGATCAATTAAATAATTTTTATATCTATATATGAAATTTTAATGAAAGAAAAAAAGACAAAAGAAATAATCATACAGATTAATCCATTTAGTAACAAGTATAAGTAATTGTCGTTTAATAGGTCGAGCATCAACTCTTAACCAACTATTGAAAAGAAAGGTTTGATTCCAGTTATCAATATCGTTATAAATTGATTGAAATAAATCGATTTCATTTTGAAATTGAATTAAATTTGGTGGATTTTCTTTAATTTGTTCAACATTCTCTAATTCATAATCTTGTAAATTTTAAATTTTATTTCGAAATAAAAAAAGTAAATCAAAATTACCTTCAAGTAAACGACCATAAAGAAGAAATTGTCTCATATGTTCTTTTCTATCATCAAGCCATAAATATGAATTTTCTTCTACTTCATCTTTCCAATCATTAGCTTCTTTCATTGTATCACGTAATCGTTCCATAATTTTTAATCGTTTATCATTTAAGTTTTTCATTTCTTCTAAATCATTCTATGAAAAAAAATTTCTCATATGTTTATAAAAATATTCTTTGCATTACTTGATAATGTTTTTGTCCAGAATGTTCAGCAAGACGAGGAAGCATAGCAGCTTGTCGAAAGATATTACCTATTAATGTATCAACTATATCATAAAGACCATTTGTACTACCATATTCAAGTGTTGGATTAAAACGTAAATCAAGATCCTTAAAAAAAAGAATTTAAAAAAAAATAAAAATAAAAATCTTCTTTACATCTAATATAAGTTGAACTTCAAATAATGGACGTTTATTAAGTGTAGGATCAGATTCTTCAAGAAGATAATTAAGATTATATTCAATTATTTCATAAAGTGATTCAATAATCATTTCATCAACATAATCAACATAAGATTTCCACATATCAGAATCAGCATCAGCTTTTAATAACCATTTGTTTTGCTAAAATTATTACAATTTAATCAAATAGAAAACGCTTTCAAATGGTTATCGGAACTTCGCCAATAGGGAAGATTTAAAATCCCTTTTTTTCTTGATTTTAACTAAATGTATCTATCGAATCCATGAAAAGTGCCCCAGACATTTGCTCCCGCGACACTTGCTTCCCGGACATTAGCTCTAGCGACATTTGCTCTCCTGTGATATTTGCTCTCCAATATTAACTGTCGATCTTAAGGGTGAGGGTGCGGATGTAGATGTGAGTGTGAATATTAGTGTGGGCGCGTGTGAAGGTGTGGGTCTGTTATGGTTAATATACTCATACTGCACCCTCACCCATACCCTCCTCCACTCGCTCACCGACGCTCAGCCACAGCCGCTCACCCATACCCTCCTCCACTTGCTCACCCACACTCACACCAACCCACACCCACCCTCAAAGATTCGAGGAGCAAGTGTCGCGGAAGCACCTTTCGTGATACCGTATTTATCTTACTTTAAGAATATCTTGTAAACGTAAACCAACATCTGTTAATTCATTATTTCTTTTAAATACTTTATCTTCTTTTTCATAAACTATAAGTAATGGATCTTGTCGAATTTCACCGCGAGAATATAATGCAGATTTAATAAAACGTTTGAGTAATTTTTGCATATCATCCAAATTTGATTTACTTTTAAATAAGCGTTCTTCAAAATCACTTATTCTTATTCGAAGATGACGAATAAACTCAGTAGAATCTTAAGAAAATTAATTGATATAAATTAATTTTATCAAAACATACCTGTATTAATATCTAATGTCATTATTGTACTCGCTTTTTCTAAATCATTTTCAATTATAGTTAATTCATCACGAATTAATGGATATTCAATAATAAGAATACTATCAAAGATATGTCGGTATGATTTTGTAATATAATCTTAAGATACAAAATCATTTATTAATTTTATTAAAATTAAAATTTTACCAAGATTAATAGACTGTTGTTGAAATCGATCTATATGTTGATAGAATTCTTCAGTGTCTGATGAATGTATAAAATATGGTATTTGATAAAGACGCATGACTTCTTGTAAAGCTGTAACAAGCTATAAGAAAAATAAATTTTATAAAGCATAGATTTTCACAATTACTTGTGGTTGAATATTAACAATATAATATTTATCTTCTTTTTGAAGAAGTGGTTCATTTAGATGAAGAAGATTTTCTTTGATAAATGAATCATGCCATTGTTTGTTTGTATTTTCAATGAAATCATCTAATTTTTTTTGGAAATTCTTTTCTTGTTCTAATAGTCGTTTATAAATATCATTATCTTTAATACTGAAATTATTTTATTAAAATAATAAGCAAATAAAAAGAAGAAGAACGTTTTTTACTTAATATCAATTGTTTTTAAAGGTTCTATTTGATTTTTAATACGTTGACGCAATTGTTCAATAAATGTATAATCAGAAATTAATTTTGGCATTGATAATAACCATGCTGAATGTGAATCTTTTGTATATTCATCAAATAGTATTTGATTTTCATTTAATATATTTTCAATTATATTCAAAAGAGTAGGTGTATATTCATTAATAACAATTTTAAGACGATTTCTTTTTAGAGTTGATCCAAAAATACGAAGTAACTAAATTTAATTTATTTATACTAATCAAAATTCTTAAACAAACTCGATATATATTATCAATATTAGTTGTTTTAATATCACTATTACATGGTTGAAAATAACGACGTAAAATATTTGCAATACGTTCATCACTAGTTAAGACAATTTTACAAAATGTCTTATAAGCATTAGGAAATTCAAGATTAGAATCATTTGTAATATCATCAGACAAACCTATATGAAATGTTATTATTCAAGAAAAACGTTTTACATTTCTATTTTACCACGAAATACAGCATAAGCTGATTTAATATCTCCATGAACTCTTTGTAAAATAGTTTGTAATTCATCTGCATCAATACCACCTAATTCAATTAATTCATATATAGAACATTCTTGTACAGTTGATATTATATCCTAAAAACAATCAAATTTAATTTTCGATATCCCATCTAACATATTACATTAGTTTATTATCATATTTAACTACTTCAGTAAAGGCATACTAGGAGAATCAGTAAAAACATTACTAGCTAGTGATTATAATTTCAATTTCTTATAAACTTTGTTTTTCCTATGCTAAGTCTCAAAAGCGATCTTGAAGGTGAGAATGTAGATGTAAGTGTGAATATGGGTGTGGGTGGGTTTATTATGGTTAATATACTCATACCACACCCTTACCTACAGTCACCCACCCACACCCTCAAGATGGTGTCGCGGAAGCAACTATCTCGGGTGCACCTTTCGTGATACCGTTATTCATCAAGCATATTTATTTTTCATATAGCTTATCTTTCTACGAATAGAGAGGAAAAGACTTTTGAATTAAGTATGAAAAATGCTACACATGAAAGATCTATTAGCTATTTTAATATACTTGCTTTTAGCATTTTAATACGATCAACAAAATGATCACATCGTTCGAAAATTTTTGATTCTGGAATTTCCCAATAACGAATCTAATAAAATAATGAGACTTAGTTCAATATTTAGATAAACTCGTACCTGACGATCATTAAAATACGTTGGTAATAATACTTTATAATGTTGATAAGTTTTTTTATATAATACACATGTTTCAAGTGCTAAATTAATCAGTTGAATAGGTTCATCAAAATCTGTTTCAACGAATAAATCATTCGGTTGAAGTAAATCACGTATCTATAAAATCAATTATTTTAATCTATTATAAGATTCTTTTACTTTTATAATGATCAAATTAGTCCATTGTTGTAAAAATCCAATAAATCGATTTATATTTGTATAATAAACTGAATTAGCCCATACTAAAGCTATTGTATGAAATAATCGATCAAAATATAATGATAATGATTCAATATTTTGAACTTTTTCAATTAATTCAAATATGGATACAAGTGATTTTAAATATAAAGCAATATTTTGTGCTTCCGCTAATGCTTGAATAACATCACGAAATATTGTACGAAATGCAGAGAAATAATTCGATCCAGAATTTTCAAGAATTTCAACAAGACGTCGAATTATTGATGAATGCATCTATTCAATTTGTTTTTATTATTAATCATTTTTTTTTCTTAATTTTTTACATACTTGCGTTTGAATTCCTTGTAAATTTTCTGCTCTTGCAATCCAAAAGTCAATTTCAATATTAGGTAATAGATTATATTGATTTTTTGGTGGATCTGAATTATAATTAATTGCTGTTTGAATTTGATTTTTCCATGTCATTATAAGATTTTCTAATAAACGAATTTTTCGATTATCAAATGTTTTATTTCTAATATAAAATAAATTATTTGATTAATGAATGAAGTCAAAAAAATTACAAATAAATCAGTCATCTTTTCTCTCAAGTGTACCGTAGATTGACGAGAGCTATTATCATAAAATTATGAACGAAAACGTTGATAATAGACTTCATCATAGTTCTATTTCGTATTATTTGAAGTATAGACTCAATTTTTAACTTTAAAATAAACATCTCTTCGACTTATTTTATAATGACTATCGAGATTAAAAATTTCTTCTTACTGACTAAGTACACGAAGATAATCAGATCTTGATAAAAATTCAATTTCATGAGGTATTGATAAGATAGTTCGTCCTCGAAGTATTCCGTTTACTATTGTTAATAAATTAGTTAATTCCGATACATTTTGTATACAATTTCGAATGACAATATCAGGCCAATCAGATATTATTTTTCGTTGTTGTAATATAGGCCATAAAATCTATAAAAATATTTAATTCCTTTTTTGTTTTTATTAATTCAATCTACTTCAGATATAAATAAATGTAGTTGTGTCATAGATGAATGTGTAAATTCTGCAATAGCAATTTGTTTTTTTAATGGAATATCATTTTCAATAATCATTTCATTTCGTTTAATAAAACAAATTATTTTCGATTTAATTTCAATTGGAAATTCAGTTAGAATATTTAATGAATCAGAATTTTCAAAAATAAGTATTATATTACGATCAGATTTATCAAGAAATGATTCAATTAATTTACGATTTATTTCATTGTTAAGAATTGCTAGAAATAAATCTTATTATTTAAAATTTTCGAGTAAAAATAAAAACACCTGTTTTAAATACTGTTGGTGTTGTACCATAAACTATATTTAGATATGATAGAAAAAACCGGAATCGTTGATCTTCAAATTCTGTATCATCCGTAGAAATCTCTATTTCACCAATATCACTTGAAAGGGAACCACGTTCATTGATAATTTCACTCATTGTTATAAACAATGCAAATGATATAATAGCGCCTTTTTCTTGAAAATTAATTTATAAGATAGATTATTAATATGATGCTTAATGCAAGAAGTGTCGCAAAAACACGATTTTTATTATGGATTTTTGTTGGTACTGATCATTAACTATTTTTAACGGTATATGTGAATTCAGTGTATAATATTGTACTTTTCCTTAAGAGTATACATGGTAATAAATCGAAGTACAACATAATATTCACTCTTTAATAGTTTTTCTTTGAAAATTTTTCAGAACATTGTCAAAAAAAGATGTGTTGTATGTTATTATATAATCACATTCACAATATTCTTCTATCAGTTTTACGAGATAACACGTATATATTTATTTTCATTTTTATTTGAACAATTTTCCAAATGATCATTCCGACGTACAACAAACGAATTATCAGCCTTTCTTCAACGAGTACATCATAAAACAACCTCAACATCGTCATTTTGTACACATAATCTAATATTTATTAATCTATAATATTACCAAGATATGGAAACATTCTGCTGCCCGAAAATTAACAGCAAGAAATGTATACATAAAGATGAATAATAAGATAACAAAAAAAAGAGAAAATAGCATATATCAATTGTACAAAAAAATAATACATTAATTCATGGGACTTGTCCTATTATAACCATTATTTAACTTTTGATTAATGGTGGAGAATTAGAGTCCGATGAGGCAATTTCCATGTTTTTTTTTCGTTCTTTGTCAAGTTCCATTTCCAGTTTGCTGATTTTTGTATCCGTCGTTTCGATTGTTTTCACATATTTTTCGAGCCAGCTTTTGAGATTACCCAGGTCAAACAAGCGCGATCATAAACGACCATACTTTTCCGTATACGGTATGGAGACATACGATCGTAATACGGCCACAGGTAACACGGCAAAAAACGGTGAAATACGATCGTATATGGTCGTATTTTTTCTGGATACGGTCGTATTCAATCGTTTACGAAGTTCGCAATAATCGACCTGGGTACAGTCACTTGTTGCGTCAAGTTGACCACTTGTTGCTTCAAATTCCTTATTGTTTCGTCTTTGTTTTCTTCATGATTGTTCTAAAAAAAAGCAATGAATTTTTAAAAAAATATTATTTTATTTTTGAATATATTTACTTCTTTTTCTTCTCTAATTTCTAAAGATTTATTATGACTAGAGCTCGCCATTTTAAATCTGTGTATGAACAATAATACTGTTTAAATGTACGATCAATACTATTTAAATATACGATTAATATTGTTTAAATGTAAGATTAATATTATTTAAATATACGATCAATATTATTTCAATGTACGATCGATATTACCTATAAATCTGAAAGAAAAACATGATTTATTTAACAATTTACCTTAGAATAACACATTTTTTATTTTGATATTAACAGCAGAAAGTCATATATTTATAGATAACAAACAAAGATCAGACAGATGAATATAATTTCTTTGTGATGATTGCATATAAACAATTAATTTGTATTGTCCAATCGGATAACGTATGGTGATATCGCCTTCTCACTCATTATGTAAATGTAAGAAAATGGAAACTTGATTTTAGATTGGTTGATAATCGATCAGAGCCCGAAACGAGGCGAAGCTTCGTCGAGGCGCCTCGCCTCGTCTCGGTTTAATTCGAGGCGAGGCAGCCTTTTTCAAAAGTAGGTCAAAGCGAGGTGAGAAGTGCCACCTCGACTTTTACTAACATTTGTATTAGTAAGAAATAACGTTTTTTACTGGTTCTTCAATCCTTTGTACGACAAACGCATACAATCTATGACTAAATGGACGACTCAATTCACGTATTCTTTTCTTTTATTTTATAATTGAATTCTCCCCTATTTGATTGTTTACTTCAGAAGTTCTGCTCACCTTCTCTTTAGATGGTTTTAAATGATGAATGTATTTTGATTTCTTCTCCTAATCGGACGAAGCCCCTCTCAAGTACTTCTCACACTTCAAAATCAATTGAAACATTTTAGAAAAATTAAAAAGATGGTAATAGAATTATGAACAATCCGAGTAAACGATTGACAACAAATTGTTGGGCATCATCAGATTTTCTACTCGAATAATAGATGGAGATGGGTTTGAGATCATTCCAGGATTTGCATCCTTTATTGAGCCTTTAAGGGACCATGATATATAAGCAAAAAGAAAGAAATTGAAGCAAACAAAAGCTTAGGTTGACAGATGTATCGAGTTTGATGTTCAGGGCAAAGTATTTCTCGATCAACTTCATTTTTGTAAAGAAAACAACTCTATTTTTTCATGTTTATCTCGTTTAACTAAGGAAATTTTCTATTCCATGTAGTTTCGCAGCAGTGGAACGAGAGTTCAGAGTTTCAGGACAGATTGTCTTGCAGCGGCGATCTATAAGTGAGCCATCAACAGTTAATAATATATTATTTCTACAGTCAATTGAAAGCAACAAAATAAAGTTGCCAACTGTGTAAAACATTTTTTACTAACTTTTTTTCCGTAATTGATATTTCTTGTTGGCTCATTAGAAAATGAAATAAAATATTGTCAAATAAGTTAATCAAAAACCTAATGCATACACATTGGAAATATCACAAAACTAAATGAAATTTTTAATAAAGGCGATGTTCTGAGGATTAATGTCTATATCATCTAAAAAAGACCGAGGCGAGGCGAGGCGAGGCGAGGCAGTAAAATATTGCCTCGTTTCGCTCTCTGTAATCGATTCAATGGAATTCAGTACAAACAAAAAATCGTTACACGTAATAACATTATATAACGAAAATTACTTAAATATCATTAAAATAAGTATCCATATAATAAACATGACATTTTTTTAATAATACTACTCTTATTATTAATATCAAATATTGTATTAACATTTCTTTTTCACATTTGTAAATTGCTTAATTTCTTATTTAATTGCGAAGAAACCAAAAAAAATACAACATAAGACTATGAATCAAACAACTTACTACAATCGTAAGTTTAATATCTAGTAAATGATATGCTTTTATATTATTTTCTCTAGGTTATTTATTATTCAATCATCAATGATAGAAAGAAAAATAAATATAAACATAATATATTTATTTTACATTCTCTGTTAATAAGATAGATATTATAATTAAATTGATATTAAAAATTCATTTTCTTTTTGCCATAACTTGATATAATTGCAAGATATGATTCGAATCTATTTATCATTATAATATTTTTAATGTTAGTGCTTGAAGTACTTCTCTATATATCTATATATGCCTTTAAACCACTTGTTATCTACATGTGTCTACGATTATTATTTAGAGTTGACCTGTACGATGACTATTAAGAAAATCTAAAATAATGTTAAAACTCATCTAAATACTAAAGTTTTTCAATTTTTCTGATATTTGTAGCTATAATTTTTTAGTCGTTATAATTTTTCAAAATAAAAATAAACACATTTCAAATTCGCAATATTATTGTATTAGAAAATGATGGAAGTAAAACGACATTTATTTCAAAGCTTTTTTAATGAAAATTTGAATAAAATATAAATTATAAATGAAAAAGCTTGATTAATTGATCACATAAAAATGAAAATATTTATGGAAAACGTCCTTGATTGAAATCTTCTTCTTCTTTTCGTTCATATTTATCAGCACGATTTTCATATTTATCAGCTTCACGTTGTTCATGACTTCTTTCTATATCTCGAAATTCACCTTCAATTTTTCCTTCTTCACGACGAATAGCATTGAAAAAACCTGGTTCAGGAGCACCTTCACGTTCCATATTGATGTATACGTTTATTTTTTCTTTACAATAAATAATCTACACATAAAATATCCTCCTTTATATACGGCAATACTATTATTCACCTTTATACATCATTATGATTATTATTAAGGCGTACGCCATCAATCCAAACTCAAGACAAAAGCGTATTTAAATACATTATTTTTTTATTTAATGTTTAACCAATCACAACCAAGCACAATATACATGTTATTATATTTTTGATAGTAAACAAGAATATATTTAAGATGAATAATGATAAATTGCGTATAAATTTTAATGAAAAACAAGAAAAGAATTATGAAAATGATTCATACAAAGAAATAAATTTAACATTCAATTCACTATTTCTAATATGTGTTTCTTTATCTCTCAAATGGCATTAATGTGTATATCTCTAAACGATTTCGTATTACTAAATTTTTTTGAAAAACAAATCTTCATAGTAATCATATATTGAGAAAATGTTCGATCTTTATAAGAATCTTTATGATATATAATTTTCAGTAAAAATATTTTTCAAATTATATTTGAGAAAATTTATTTGAATTGCAATAATCATCAAAACGTTTATGAAAAAGTATATTTCATTGAATTTAGATAAACCATATATTGTCAATATAATATCTTTTTAGATGTGTAAAAGTACGCTACCACGACAAAAAAACAACATTTATTAATTCTAATTGCAAATAAAGTCTATATTTCTCATAATTACAATATTAACGTATTATATCGGTATATTATTATATGACCGAACTGTAGCAACTTTCTTGTTTGATATTTTACGTAGATAAATGAAAAAATAGAAGTAACGAAATTGATTGGATCAAGAAAAAGCACATGATATTTTTTCGTTCTCATAACATGCAATACGATAGAATCTAAAAATAAATACATATCATATACGATAATGAATAACAAAGTATAAGCACTATTAGATATTTTTTTTTTCTTCATTACTAAAGCATATTACAAATAATACTAATAGAACGATCGATTGAAAGTAAAATAATTTGAAAATGAAAAGCAGATATCACAATAGCTAACGATCATTTATACCGTTCTACAAACATATTTTTGACCATGAATAAAGAGTATGCTAACTTATTTATATCGATCCGGCTTGAAACAGAATAAACTGAAAACAAAATTTTCAAGAATTTTCTTCCCTTATTAAGAACTATTTTTTCTAACTAGAAAAAAGTAAGATTATTTTTCTACATGGATATTTTCACCTATCACAAGCGGCAGAGAAGTACCCAGTTTGTTTATATTGTATTTTCCTGTTGTCTATCTGTTGTTCAATGATCAAACAAAAATACACATGAAAAATAAGGTGAAGAAAGGAGAAAAAGTTTTTGATTATATAAGTTAGGTAAAATTTCTTAATGTTGTTACTCTTCTCGGATTAATTCAAGCGGGATTTTTCGACCATAAAACACGAAGATGTGAAACCAATAAAAGATATTATACATGTTAACCATGTCAAATGATTAGCCCACCATCCAATATAACCAAATAAATAGTATACGATGGTTGAAGCACGTGCTGGCATACCAAATATGAATATAAAAAAGACTAATCATACGATACGTTTATATAACAGTAAAATCACGTTTAATTCTTGTTTGTTGTAGTAGAGTAAATGTTATTGAATAATGACGTATATAACTTAGTGTACATGCATAGATAATGACTATAATTGTAATAGGTGAAAGC
This sequence comes from Adineta steineri, assembly GCA_905250115.1. Lineage (NCBI taxonomy): Eukaryota > Metazoa > Rotifera > Eurotatoria > Adinetida > Adinetidae > Adineta > Adineta steineri. The sequence continues at coordinate 39,700 of CAJNOI010000339.1, read as the reverse complement.
TAAATCAGAAAAGCTCCTAATATCATTCCACGCCAATTTGTCAAACTCATTTGACAATGATAATCTTCATATTGATATACACCTGTTACAAGAACTGATAATGGTTGAAGTATACCTAGGAATATTTGAATTAGTATGCCGCAACTATATAGATATATATTACGATGAAAAAAAAGACGAGTATAATAAATTATCCGACAAAAGCGGTGAAGACCTTGAAATGTATTTGCATATAATGCACGTACAATAGCAACAGTTGCGAAATAAACTTTTAAATGACACCAGATTGCATCATTATTTGTCACGGGTATATTTTGATACATATGTCCAATGAACATCTTGAGGGTGGGTGTGGGTATGTATATTATATCGATCTATCATTCTCATTTGTCCACAACCACACCCACACCCACTTTAGTCAAAAAAAATTATTCATAATTTTCGAGTGTGAGTGTGGGTGTGCGTGAATGTAGGTGCGGGTTTCTACCTTCTCTTAACCTACGCCCTTTTTTATTTTACCTTTATTCGCTAATCATACATATCATTACTTCACTGTACCTACTAACTTTGGGATAGCCTGCAACACCATATACTGGTTCAATACCTTTTGTATCGACTTTATTTACATAGACTGACTCTTTTTTATACTTCATATATTTATTTTTGCAATTATATTTAAAAACCAACAACTTGATAGTTATAATTACAAACTCCATGACTCATATCTCCAATAACAGTCATTGTTCCCTTTCCACTTGCTATGACCCGTCCGTTAATATCCACAATTTCTATGCTTTGTGATCCAATTCGTAATCCAGGAATGCTCCATGAGTTTAAACCTTGCACAGGACGATACCACGCAAGCATATCGTATCCACTGTAGATGTTAATTGTGTACTCACTCGCACGTGAGTCTGCCAATACCACCAAATTAAAACTATCTTCAGCATTCATCCATCCACGCGGTTTTCCCATAAAATCATTAATGCAAGATGCCGACTTTAATAACGGTCGATACCAGAACACACCACTCACTGCTTTTCCATCCGATGGTATTAAACTGGAAACATCTTTGATGCCAGCTTTATATGCCTTTATAAATGGTGGTAACAACTTTTGCCATCCTGAATGATCATAACCATCGGTATAGGTTTGGATATTAGTACCAGCTATGGAATCTGGCCAGATTTTTCCAAAATAATGTGACTCACCAGCGTCATTCCAAGTTACGATTTCAAGAAAATCAGGAGCAAGTGAGAGAACTTGACGAATTCTAGTTGCATAATTAAGTTCACCACGTCGATACCAATTCTGATTATGATCCATATGCTTAAATTGAACGGGTGATATGGCTACGAAAATATTAGAATATATTTGATTGTTTTTTTGGGATTTATACCAAATGTCAAATGTTATTAATTTAAAATTTATTTTCAGAGAATAAAAATCAGAGTTTTAAGTAGGATGTGGAAAATGTCTGCTCATTAGAAAGGTCCTCAAGAAAATTAGCCGCTAGTTATATTCCCAATGATTCTTGAGGATATGAATACTCTGTTATAAAACAAATCAAAGGTAAGGAATATCTGTATTAATGAAGTTCATCGATATGAACTACAAAAAAAACTTTGCAAATCAATAGCTAAGAGTCATATATGACTCTTTCAAGAAGTTGTCTAGAAAAAATTAAAAACTGAGACATCACATCTGCTTTGATCCAGTTCTGTTATTAAAGAAATTCCATAGTTTCGATTTATTTTATTATTTAATATTCATAACCTTTGAAATCATCTGGAATAAAATTAACAGGATATGAGGCACCTCCAAATGCCTTTGTAAAATTCGAAAGTGAGCTATTACAAGCTCGATGTCGACCTCTTCCACTTCGCTATTGTAAGGGCAACACTATGTTTCGTCCTTACAAAATAGAGAAAAAGCTTTCTGAAAACACATCTTTCTCTTAAGGTAAACGTAATAGGCATGACACTCAGCTGTACTGTAGATAGGATCAAGAATTATCACAACGTACCCATCATAAAGGTCTTTGAATAGGTATGCGTATCGGTCAAATATGCTTGATCACTCGCACTACTAACATCGACTTGTCCATCCGATTCATATGGCCAAGCGCCATCCCAGTTCATTACGCCATCAATTACTGGGAAAGCATAGGTAAATCCAGTTGGACTACCCATTGCATCTGAGAAAGCTGGCACAAAGTATGTCCAAATTCCCTTTGCTTGTAGTGGTTCTCGGTAATGTTTTTGCCAACCGTTGCTAGGGCTACTTTCACCAAAGGACAACCTCGCCCCATAAAATGTGCTCACAAACGGATGGCCATTATGTGAGTAATACGACTTATGATTGTGCCATTGTTCGATGAGACCAAGAAATTGAGATGGATGAGTGAAGTGAATCATGTCGAAAGAGAAGAATAACTTAAAATTGTTGTATTGAGCTGCTGCATCGAAAAGATACTGGATTGCATTTGTAGACCATGTGTCTGTGCTAGCAACGTTCAAAGCAAAGGCATCGATTCCTACAGATTGTGCCTCTTGAACATCTATGACGGCTTGCCATGGCTGCATTGTGCCAACCTATTTCAAAAATTGAATGTTAGAGTCGCGGAGTGAAAAAGTACTTCATGTTTCTATCACATGCCATGTAATGAGCAAAGACGCCCTTTAAATCAGCATTTGACACACCAAACAAGCATGAACAAATGGTATACACCAATATGGTAGCGGATAGAATGGTGCGCATGTTTCACACCAACTTTTTGCGCTAGTTAAAAAGAGAAAACTGATTCTTCGATGCTACGACTATAATATTCTTTCTTATATTTCAATACTGGGAACAAAATACACATGTCTTATTCTCTTATCTATGAGATAGTCGTCACATTACAAGGTATCATGAAAGCATGTGCTTATTTTCACATATTGGACTGGCGCTACTACCATCAGTGGAATACATATGTATGCGTATCTGCTAATAATTTCAACTACAACACATATTGAGTCTTCAAAGCGACAGTTTTTTTAAATGAAATGAGCGTTAAAAATAGATCAAAGTTTCTTCATCTTGAGGGCGGGTGTGAGTGTGAGTATGGATAGGGAAGGAACCGCAGTCTCACTACCACTGACACCCACACGCACACCCTCTAGATGGTGTTGATGACATATTGATTTGTATACTGTAGCTTTCGCATTTTTCCTCATCATATGAGGCCTCATTCAACACTATTACAATTCAATTTTTTATCAGTTATTCTTCTTTTAATGCAGGGGATGCTCTCGTGAAGAATTAGAAACGTAAATAGGTCTGAGAACGTCATTTATACACATACGTATGTATGTGTATTATCCGATTGGTCGGCTTTGTCCATTACGTTTTTATTATTTGCAGAGTTGTTCTCTATACGCGCGCGGGAGTCACTGAAAATAGAATTACTTCAAAAATAAGTGAACAAAACCTTCTTTTATTTATTTATCAACTATTCTTTATAATTTCTTTTTTACTGCTTCAATATAGGTCTTCACAAGTTTAATTTTGATATCAGTTTCAGGTAATGTATGTTGGTATATATTCAGAGCACGTTCATAATATGAGAGTGCTTTCGAGTAGTCTTCCATAAATCTATAATCCCAACCGATGTTGTTGTATGACTGCGCGAAATCAAGATGATTTGAAGGAAGAGTTTTTTGTTGAATTTCAAGTACTTTCTCGTAGAATGAAAGTGCTTTTGAGTACTCGCTCATCTTGTCATAGACATTACCGATGTTTTTGTATGAAATAGCTAAATCAGGATGATTTGAAGGAAGAGTTTTTTGTTTAATTTCAAGTGCTTTTTCGTAAAATGAAAATGTTTTCGAGAACTCTCCCATACCGTCATACGCCAAACCGATGTTGTTGTATGACTGCGCGAAATCAGGATGATTTGAAGGAAGAGCTTTTTGTTTAATTTCAAGTGCTTTTTCGAAAAACGAAAGTGCTTCTGAGTACTTTCCCATCTGGATATACACACTACCGATGTAGCTGTATGAAGTAGTCCATAAAAGATGATTTGAAGGCAAAGTTTCTTGTAGATTTTCAAGTGCTTTTTCGAAAAATGACAGTGCTTTCCAGTACTTTGTCATCTTGTAATACACATGACCGATGTTGTTGTACGAATTAGCCAATGAAGGATGTTTCGAACGAAGAAGTTTTTGTTTAATTTCAAGTCCTTTTTCGTAATACGATATAGCCTTTTCATAATCACCCTGGCCACATTTGACAGATCCCAACTGATTATAATAATACTGCTTTCCACCTTCATCCGATGTCTGTTCGAGTAATATATTATAAAGTTCTTCAGCTTTATTAAATTGACCGATTTGTAGCAATAAGCTACCCAATCTCTGCCATCCAGTATTACCAACAGTTTTTTCTCGTATCCGATCAGTAATTAGTCGTAGTTGTTGATCATCATTCGATGTTAGTTGTAATTCAACTTGATAAAGTTGATTATTATTGTCTATTTTTTTAATTGCACCCATTCGAAAGACAGTATGCATGGAGAAGAGAATTTCGTCTTCTTCCTTAAAATAACTCACCTCTTTGATGGAGGCAAATGGTACTGATTTAACATTGGGATCAATAGACATCATAAAGAGAATCCCCACCGTATTCGGTTCTGCTGAAGCAAATCGAGCAAAACTGACAGACACTTCTTTATTTGTACTAGTCGATAAGAAACTGTTAAATGAGATAAGTCCACCTTTTGCTTTCTGAAGTTTTTCAAAGTCTGATTTCATAAGACCTTGACCTCGATAAACTATAAATGTTTCTTTACCATAGGTGCTGAGTTGCTGTTCGTATAACTGTTGAATTTGTTGATGCAGATGACACATTAAAAAACCCATAGTAATAATTGCATCAGCATCCAATGTTCTAAGACTATAATTGAGCATATGATAGATATTGGATGGGAAAGTATACCACCAAACAGCTGATTGAGCATGGTATACTTGCTCAAAATGGTTAATATTAATTGATGATAGGCTGTTATTATTTTTACAATAAGCAATAAACTGTTTGATGGCTTGTTTACCATGTTGCATATCAAGAAGAATTTCCTTGAATACCTGTGTATACATAAAATTTGGCTCCAATTGATTTAAATTATCAGTTGAAGCCATTTCACTTAGCGTGAGAAAACTCATGGTAATCGAATCATGATTAAACTGATTGATACCGATTTTTAATTCGTGGCATAAGTCATCAATATTGGTTTGAACGGTCTTGATTTTTTGCCATTTTGTTGTCCATTCTTCATGTAAGGTTTCAATACCATCGAAAATATAAACACCATTCAGCTGAGGAATATCATTGATGAGGGGCATTATTTGTTGAAACATAGTATCCTTGACAACGAGAAAAGACTTGATGTCTTCTCCAAGATCTGTAAGATAGTCGATGCATGCATCGCGTTGCGTAAAGACATTGACATCACGAGTAATAGTTCGTATTTGTTTTAATGCATTTTCATAATCTTCATTTGTATGGTCGATGCTCATATCTGTCCATAGAAGAAGGTAGTTTTGTATCATATGGTATCGTGGTTGGCGAGTATAAGACGCTGTTGTTCCATGAGACGATTTTACGCTCGGTTTTGAAGGTTCCAAGCCCATATTATGTATATAATGATAACTGAATGTAGTTGAAGAGTGAAAGAATTAATGGTTAAGAAGACAAATGAATATCGTTATTTATATGAGAATCAAATCTCTGTATCTCAATGTTTCTATGGCTGTTATCGCTCCTTTTTGTTCTTTTTTCCTCTTCTTTCATGAAACAAGAATCATTCTTTCTCTGCACAATATTCACTTCTTAAATACTCAACGATAGCAGTGGTACGTGAGGAAATGAAAAAGAATCAACATTCTTTATGGCAAGAGATATATCATGTCGTAACAATGGCGTCATTGATTATCTTCTTTTTTTTATTTTGAGTAGTTACAGCAGAACTTTGTCCTTTGCATTATTTCATGTACGTTATAAAACCATGTGAGTACAAACAACAGAGAAAAGAATTTATTTTCCCTACTTTTTTACACAGATAAGAGATAATGTCGTTACTAACAGAAAAAAACACATATTTGCTTTGTAAATAATACACGACAAAAATTTCGCACCATTTTCATTTATTTTTGAATCGTATATTCAAATTACACATCGATAAAATTAAAATGACCGCGTTTTTTATCTGAATGATCAATAAAAGCTGCTCAGTCTTGTACACATAATTAACAGTAAAAATGTAAATAATAATTCATATTAAACTTATTGTTCGATAAATTAAGGATTTATTCAATATTAGATTTATAATATTAACTAGTAGAAGTACTCGTTGTTGCCAGAAAAGTTCAGGTTACGAATGCTGGTAATATATGTTAATGATATCAACATTGTCAAAACCTCTGGAGGAGGGTGTAAATGCGTGTGTAGGTGTCCATATCATATCTATATCACATTCACACCCACGCCCTTCGTCAAGTTTATTCCATATACCTATATATTTACTAATAATTCTAACTCATGTATGAGTATCTACTGAATAATACTAATCATTTAAGACCCAACAAAATTCATTATTATCGATAATTAATATCATTGTCAAATATTTATTTTGTTTTTGATATTTTTTTTAACATTTATATTTGTTAAAGTTAAAATCTTTGTTATTTGTAACATCATTTGTTTCTTGTTTATGTTTCTCTGTAGTTGATAATGATCATTAAAGACCGAATTTTTATTACATTTACTCTACAATCATACTTGATTCAACAGTACTAAACACGTCATCTTTTTGAGTTCATCATTATCGAATAGAAATATCACCCAAAAAACCCTTTACTTCAGCATTACTAAGAATAACTTCTTAAGGTTTTACTATTATCACAGAGCACCTTTTATTGTTCGAAGTTATTAGGAAGAATCTTTGAGAGTTTTGCTACTACGATATCAAGCATCTTCTGCGTCATCCTCACCGAGAACAAACTTTGAGAGCTTTCCTGTTGTAATGTTCAATCTCAGCCTGGTTTTGCACTTGCTGCAGTGTCAGAAAATATTTTTCTAAAAGCTCTATTGTTTTCTTTTGCATAATATCTTTCTCATCATTGCAAAAGCTTTAAGCAAACATTATCATCAGAATGCAGATTAAGTTGAAAAATAAGCAGTTTTATTTATGGTGTTTATAAAAATTACACTGTAAGAAAAAAATAGCTATCATCATCACTAGCTATGTATTCGATATTAACTTTTATGGTTTTCTATTTTTCATATTGCGTACAACATATTCATTGATTTCACGTTCGATGTCATGTCTGATTCCATTAGCTGCGACATCTAGTGCAACGATTGTCTACATGAAAACGTACAGGTAAAAATTTGGTATACATGAAGAGAGAATAATAATTACTATGTTATGTCGTAATACATCAGCCAAATGTTGTGCTCCAACATCTCCGATTTCGTTACCTCGGAGAATGAACGTGGTGAGTGTCTAGATGAGAAAGTGCAGGTAAACTCATGGTATCGATGAAGAGAGAATAATAATTACTGTGTTGTGTTGTAACCCGTTAGTCAAATGCTGTGCTCCAATATCTCTGATTTCATTATATCTGAAATCTAGTGTGATGAGTGTCTGATTGAAACAGCGCAATTAAAGACATAGCATAGATGAAGAGAGAATAAGAATTACTGTATTGTATCGTAGTCCATCAGCCAAATGTTGTGCTCCAACTTCTCCGATTTTTTTCCATCCAAGATCTAATGTGGTGAGTGTCTAGATGGCAAAGTACAGATAAAGAGATAGTGTAAATGAAAGGATAGAATTGTTGTTCGCTATTATCCGAAATGTGGTCCGCCTAACGAATATGAGTCTCAATATGTCTATCATTTGAAATGCTATGTATTGCTTAAGATTATTGCTTGAAAAGTTGATTATGAACGAAGTTATTATTGGTGACGCATGAATAATAATTTTTAGTTCATTAGTTGCTAGAATTCTTAAATGTTTGTGAAAGAAGGAAAGCGTTCTGGTGAATGAGTAGTAGTATTAAAATTCCTTCGGTGAAAAAAAGAATTGTGAAGCGTTGGATTATGTGCCCAATTGAGTGGAAGATAAATACATACTAGATTTATGTACGAGAATCATCGCTTTTTCAATTGTGACACTGAATTATTCTCGTCATTTTGTCCTTGAGAAAGTTTTCTTCAGTTGAAATGCGTTTCAGGACAATTATCATAGAAAGATATTCGCTTTAGAAGTAATACTCTTTGAAGTAATGTCCTAGTTTCATAATTTAGATGAGAATGTGAATATTGTTTTCCATCGATTTTCTCTCCATCCACGTCCACCGTCATCTATAACTACAGTGCTCTCTGGTCTCAAAAGAATAGTTGCCAGAGATATGTTTTAGAGGAGTTTCTAGGAGATTGTCTTTAATAACATAAATTAGTTTTTACACTTTTCAATTCTTTCAAAATTTGATTTTTATGATCGAAACGGTATGTAAAAAAAAACATGTCTAGATACACGTGTAAATCAAATAACAATATTTTGTTTCTTTTTTTCGTTCTTATGTAAACACTGTGTGCTTATAGCATTACACTTTGTTTAAAACGTGAAATATTTCAATGAGATTGAAAAGGAAGAAAAAAAACAAGTCATTTTTCTTGATTATCAACATATATGTTTTTTGAAGTCATTACGTTTAAGTAGAGATTGTAGGAGTGAAAAGTAGTTTGAACTTCCATAAAGAAACATTAGACTGTGATGATAGGAAAAAGTTTACTTGATATCGATCATAACTGTCTACAATATTGTTAAATCGTTGACATACGTTTCGCATTGAGCAGAGGATGGTAAAATCAGATTCATAATCCATTATTCGGTAGACAAGTTCTACCGGTAACGTTAAGAAGGTAGTGATGGTTGAGTTTGCCATTGTAGACTTTTCGTCGAAATTGTGTTGTGTAGCTTTATGTGTTGATTGTGTGATGTACTGTTGCTTTTTCTTCCGAATGACTGAGTAGGTGTTTGTTTGGTGTCGTTGGTTTCACATAATGTTGCAATTACTTATAGAAAGAAAAAAAGGAAAAAGAATGATGTCAAATACAAAATCACAAAACAGACATAACAACTGTACACAATATTTTTGTTAAGATTGTTTAAACGATGTAAAATAGTGTACAGTGGGCCATGAACCTTCTGTTCCGGATTATAATCAAGAAATGGGTGTGAGTGTTCGTATGGGTGGAAATCTTCGCTTAGTCGACACCTATACCAGCACCCGTACCCTAGCCATACCCCAGCTACATCCTCAAGAAGGTGTAGTGACGATTGCATCGGGTTTCTTGTTTTTTAAAGTATTTAAATGTCCTAGGCACTATTATAGTTTTTTCAGAAAAGGGTCAGCGAATCCAAAGGATGAGCGTTACTTGTTAATAAATTTATTGAGAATATTATATTTAATAGAATATAATGAACAATCAATTTATCCATTGTTTCTATAAAATAACATTTGGGAAAAATTCATTGACGAATAAAATTATTATTTGGTTAATTTTATTTATTATTTCAATTAAAAGAATATTTAATAAATATTATACAATATGAATAATATTCTAATAAATAAAACATTGATTAAACAATTATTGCTTTTTTTTCAAATAAACATCATTTCAAATAGATTTTAACAACATTTTTAAACAAAAAATTTGAAAATAGAAAAGATCAATTTAATATAAACCTGTGATAATGTTTTAGATTTATTTTTAACATGATGTCACATTAAACAGAATTTATATGATAGAATACGTTTTAAATAATATATAATTTTCCCAAATATGTTTTCATTATGAAAAAGATCATTAATACCAATCATTGTAGATATTTGGTATTATCATTCTTCTGATGCTTTTCGTCGTGAATTTTTAAGAAAAAAAATTAAATTTCTCTATATGTATCTATGATGAGATATCTGATTATAAAGAATATTTGTTGTTCTGCTTAAATCTGATCATATCTTATACTTGTTTATTTCGATGTAGTCTTTCTTTTTCCATCAAATCTTTGTATTTATAAATATTTTTATTTTCGAAAAATTTTCAATTTCTTTGATTATCAAAATGAACTTATTGAAAATATTATTTTTAGTTGATATTATTTTTTTCACTTTTCTCCATAAAATGATGATCAGTAGATCCTAACGGTACAAAAGCTGTTCAGTGACAAAAGGAGAAAAGCAAGCGCAACTAAAAAAGTGAAATAATACTTGACGTAGAGAAAAAAAATGGAAAGCAAGTTGAAATTATTGCCAACTTTCAAAAATGTTATTTTTCTCCATTTTATTTACTTATCTTTTTTTATGTTGTCTTATTATGAAACACTAAAAGTCCATTAGATAAAAAATAAAAAAGTGTCTTTTTGTTATTTTTTTCTCTTCTTCACTTGAAATGTTTTGTGACATTTCTTTTTTTAAATCAAATGTATAATTGGAAAGAAATACACGAAACACAAAATGTTATTCTTTTACAAAACAGTCAGAAGAATTTATTCACCGAAAAAAGAAATTCAAATTGAGACATACGAAATTCTTGTTTTATATCGAAATAATTATGCAAAACATAACAAGTTTAGGAATTCAATTGTGTGAATTAGTTTTATTTTGATTAGGTTGTTTTCTGAAATAATATGAAAAAAGAGCATAGAGTGGGTGTGGATGTAGATGTTATTGAAAGTGGGTATGATGTGGGTGTGAGATAAGAACAACACTCACACTCCATCCATTCTCACATCCACATCCTCAAATGAGATTAAGACTATGAAAAGAAAGAAGGATCATTCAAAGTTCACTTGAGATGTTTATGCATTGCAAAATACCAAACACTGCTGATTATTTCATGCACTTTTTT
>CAJNOI010000339.1:0-28641 GCA_905250115.1 Adineta steineri | reverse complement strand
GTTTTTTCTCATACACGATTGTTGACTATTATTCGTATTCGGTCTCAGAATATAGAAGTAGAGAATGATATTGGATCATTTCCATAAAATATAAACATCGTCTGTAGAAATATATTAACATAGTGATTTGGAAGCTTAATAGATATCTAGAATGTTACTTTGTTGTAAAGATCAATTGTTTTTCCGCATACATTCAATTTAGCTGATCAATTTCTATGACTTATAGTATCTTCTATGAAACATTTGAGTGTGGTAATTGAAAAATGAGATATCATTGTAAAGCATCTCATCAAACAATTTCTCTCTCAATCCGAATCCGAGATTAGAGCACTATCATTGACTTTTCTACAATATAAAAAATTATAATTCATCATATCATCAATCTGTCTAAATTGATCAATACATCATGAATAAGTGATTATTCTTCTATGACACAGAATACTCTTGTAATGGATCCCAAACGTAAATATGTCTGAGGAGGTTATTTATACACATACATATGTATGTGTATTACTTTCTTAGTTGGCTTTGTTCATTACATTTTTATTATTTACAGAGTTGTTACCTGTAAGCGGGCGCGAGCAACTAAAAAATAGAATTAATTCAAAAACAAGTGTGTAAATCATTCTTTTATTTATTTATCAAGTATTCTTGATAATTTCTTTTTTTCCAGTTTCAATATTCTTTTTTATCGTTTTTATATTAGGATGGGTTGTAGGTAATGCACGCTCCCATATATCCAGCGCATGTTCAGCATATGACAGTGCTTTCGAATAGTCTTCCATATAGTAATACACCATAGCGATGTTGTTGTATGAAGTAGCCAAACGAGGATGATATGAAGCAAGAGTTTTTTGTTGAATTGCAAGCGCTTTTTCGTGTGATGAGAGTGCTTTCGAGTACTCTCCCATTTTGTTATACACACTACCAATGCTGTCGTATAAACTAGCCAAATCAGGATGATTCGAAGGAAAAGCTTTTGTCAGAATTTCAAGTGCTTTTTCGTGAGATGAAAGTGCTTTTGAGTGCTCTCCTAGGATACTATACGCCACACCGACGTTGTTGTATGAAATAGCCAAATTAGGATGATTTGAAGGAAGAGCTTTTTCTTGAATTTCAAGTGCTTTTTCGTGATATGCAAGTGCTTTCGCGTGCTCTCCTATCTCGACATACACCCCACCGATGTTGGTGTATGAAGCAGCCAAATCAGGATGATTTGAAGGAAGAGCTTTTTCTCGAATTTCAAGTGCTTTTTGGTAATCTGAAAGTGCTTTTGAATACGCTCCCGTCTTTTTATATACCAAACCGATGTTGTTGTACGAAGTAGCCAATGAAAGATGATTTGGAGGTAGAGTCTTTTGTTTAATTTCAAATGCTTGTTCGTAAAATGCAAGTGCTTTTGAGTACTCTCCCATTCTGTTATACGCCAAACCGATGCTGTTGTATGAAGTAGCCAAAAGAGAATGATTTGAAGGAACAGTTTTTTCTCCAATTTCAAGTCCTTGTTCGTAATACCAAATAGCCTTTTCATAATCACCCTGCTCATCTTTGATATATCCCAGCTGACTATAATAAAGCGCTTTTCCACTCTCATCAGATGTCTGTTCGAGTAATACATTATAAAGTTCTTCAGCTTTATTAAACTGACCAATTTTAATCAGTAATTTACTTAATCCCTGCCATCCAGCACCATCAGCTTCTTCTCGTATCCGATCAGTAAGTAATCGTAGTTGTTGATCATCATCCGATGTTAATTGTAACTCAACTTGATAAAGTTGATTGTTATTAGCCATTTGTTCAATTGCACCCACTCGAAAAACAGTATGCATGGAGAAGAGAATTTCTTCTTCTTCGTTATAATAACTCATGTGCTTGATGGAGGCAAATGGCATTGATTTCACACGAGGATTAATTAACATTTTGAAAAGAACACCGACCATGTCTACATTGTCTGATGCGCTGCGGGCAAATACTAAGGAGATATCTTGTTTCGTACTAGTGGATAAAAAGTTATTAAAGGACAGTAAAGTACCGTTTGTTTTCTGAAGTTTTTCGAAATCTGCTTTGGAGAGACCTTGTCCTCGGTAAACTATGAATGATTTATCGTGATAACTACTAAGTTGTTGTTGGTGTAGTTGTTGAATTTGTTGATGAAGATCATGTATGAAAAAGCCCATGCTAATAATGGTATCACCTTCCATAAATCGAAGAGCAGAATTCAGCATAGAATAGATAAATATGGGAGAAGTATACCACCAAATAGCTGATTGAGTATGATATTCGTTTTCAAATCGATCAATATTCGTTGCCGATCCGCAGTCATGTTTTCGACAATAAGTTGTAAACTGTTTGATGGATTGTTTATCGTATTCCATATCAACAAGAATATCCTTGAATATTTGAGTATACATAAATGTTGGTTCCAATTGATTTAAATTATTAGTTGAAATCATTTCATCTACCGTGAAAAAACTCATGGCAATCGAATCTTGATTGAAGTGCTTGATACCGATTGTTAATGTTTGGCATAAGTCATCGATGTTGGTATGAACGTTCCTGATTTTTTGCCACTTTGTTGTCCATTCTTCATCTTGGGCTTTCATGTTACTGCAGATATGAACACTATGCAACTGAGAGATGTCATTCACGAGCGGCATTATTTGTTGAGCCATATTGTTTTCAAGTACGAGAAAAGACCTGATGTTTTCTTCAGCATCTGTAAGAAAGTCGATACATTCGTCTCGCTGCTTAAAGATGTTGACATTGTCAGTTCTGGTTTTTAATTGTGTCAAAATACTTTGATATTCTTGGTTCGCTTCACCTATACATTCATCTAAACAGAGAAGCGAATAATTTCGAACCATTCGTCGTCTTTGTTGAATAGCATTCGATGGTGTTATGGTCATGTTGTTGTTATTCATGGGTGTATTCGATGATAGAGACGCTCTTGGATTGGATTCTGATCCACTCGTTTGATCCTTTTTCTAATTTGATGTTGATTATAAGCTTAGCAATACTTGTTGTTTGTTGTTTTTTGTAAATAGTAAGAAGACATGCCACTCTTATTTATAATAGCAATGGCGTACTTTTGTCAAGGCTCAATAAGAAGCCTCAACTAGTTACTTTTTTAGATACTGTTGTGAAGAACAAGAATCAGATCAGTACAAATAAATTTCTTAACAACGTTTGCGATAGAACGAAATGATTTCGTTGTATAGTTATTCTTTCCAACTTTTTTGGCTTTATCAATATAATTATTTTAGTAATTCAATATATCACCTATACTTTATCATTGAAATGGAATAGAAATAAAAACATGATTCCTTCAGTGAATATTGCTTCTCTTCGTCATACATTATTTTATTGTTAGAACAAAAGGACTATATCAGTGAACGAGAAGTAGCTATTGGTTTAAGAATATCGTAGGAACTTTGTTGTATTCTGTTTGAAAAAGAAAAGTATTCCATACAAACATATTTAAAACAGTTATGTTGTAAATAGTTCTTAAAAAACTTCAAAGTTGTTATACCTAAAGATATTAGAAAACTTTTTTTCACAAATGATAATGTGGTACACTATGTATTTTATTTACTAATCCATGTTTTATAATTTTAACAAAGAATATTATTTTTGTATCGACAAGAAGTTATCACACGTTCGTAACGGTAAAAATGATCAATTATAAACGCATTGTTGATAGCAGTTGAAAAATATTCCAGCAAAAGTTTGTATTGTAATTTAAGTTTACATAATTATTTTCGATATGAGATTTAAAACAACACTTATCTATTGGACAAAATGATTATGTAGATTTTATAGTTGCTCGAATCAACAGTATTATATTATCGACTATCATTCAATATTGTAAGATATTTCATTCTCTTAGAGCGAACTAATGAAAATTAGGAGTACTCTATGCCTTGAAATACTCAAAATTGTATATAATATTATGTTGTTATATATCCACCATTCTTTTTTTTCTTTAATAACAAATGGGGTGCAATCGCACCCAACACCTCTTCCTCCTCCGAAATCTGTTACTACTGTCAAGCAGTAAATACTTTTGTAAAAGTGCACAATGACCGCTCCGTTTCATACGATACTGCAGACAGAAAAAAGAAAAAAATAGATAAGCACAGAACGACAAATATATACGAAAATAAATCTTCAAAGTTATTCTCTAATCAATAAAACAAATTGTACAGCATTTGTTTTAATACATATCTATCAAATTATCACAAAAAAAAGATATAAATTAAAAAAAAATCTAATTAAAAAAGGATCATTATTTTACATATATGTAATCAAATAATTATCAATTAATTGATGTTCATTCTCATAGTTATTCTATTACGTTATGAGCAAATAAATTCAACTCTAAATACCTTTTCATGTAACACCACAACGAACTACCTCAAAAAGATGATGGAGAAAGATATAGCTCAATTTTGGCATCATCAATTAATTAATAATTATTTGATTTATCATTGGTGTAACCTAACTTCGTTAATATAATACATATACAGATCATTACTCTTCCGGATGTACCTTCATTTTCTCCGAATTAGTCAACGTCAATGGACGTGTAGAACTTGTTTTTCTAAGAGATTTTGTATTAACTTCATACATTGCATTTACTAAATCAGTTCGACTAGTAGTTGTTTCTAAAACTGTAGATTTTTCTTTAACATCAGTTGAAGTAAGATCTGGTGGACGTTCTAATACACTACTAAAACGTGTTCTTAAATGAACAGCTTCAAAGACATGTTTACGATAAGTACGTGCTTTTTTTGATAAATGAAGTAAAATAATATCGCAAAAAAATGTTGCTAAACCAAATATTCCAACTAATGAACCTGTATTTAAGCTTAATGTAATCGAATCAAATTTTCCAGCTTTACCACTAACAGCAATTATTAAACGAAGACCATAAGCTTTAGTTAATGTACGATGATTTTCATACGTCGATTTCCAATGAAATGCATAACGAAAATTAAAACCACGTGAAAATGGTTTTTCACGAAATGGAACATCAAGACGAGCAAATGTATATTCTGGTTTACATAATTTTATACCTCGATCTAAATCACAATCCCAATCAAGTTTAACACTTATAACACCACCAAGACGTAACATTAGATCACGTTCTTCTGCATCTTTTTCAGCTTGATTTACTATATAATCAAGAGTAAATATTGGACAATCTTTCGACAGATTCGCATGGAAAACACATGGTTTTAAATCATCAACCATATTTTTATGTTTAACAGCAAACACTGGAAATTCAATAAAATTTTTTATAAATATTGTAAAATTCAAAACTTCATTAATAAGCGCTGGTGATGCTTCATCGTTTTCAGGTGGACACCAACCTATAATAATAAAAAAGAGTACCATTAATAATCTTAAAAAGGAATATTGTATAACAGCTGTTCTAGCCTTATGTATGTTATCTTATTTATTTAGTTTTCATTAGTAACATGTGGTGCCTGTACTCTAAATAATTCTTTCTTCATTTTGTCTTAATTCACTTAACATTTCTAAAAATACAAAAGATTGACAGCGTCTGATATTTATCATATGTTATTTCAAGATTGTCTGTGAAAAATTTTATGTATTTTCTTAAGTTTCAAAATAATATATTTTGTCTTATATCTTTATGTTATATCGACCTGTCACATATATCGATAGTATACGTTAAATGATCATTTATCTTATTCATATAACAAACGTCCTGCCATTTCTTGTTATCTATATTCTAATAGAAAAAATTGTATTATCGTTGTCTATAATTGCTGTAACGTATAGAAAAAGCAAATTTACCTGCATATTCGCATAGACCTTTCGATGGTTTTGTTTTACTAAATGTATCATTGGAAATTTGTCCTTCGGATGGTAATATACATCGACCTGTCCAACGTCCATTTGCTCTTGGTGAAAATGGTTTATTTTGACATTCATCATCATTGTCACATTCTGCTTCTTTCAAAAGTAAACTCTCTGGACATTTAGATCGTGTTTGATCAGTTTGACCATAGCTTGACATTATAAATATAGCATTATTTTCCGATGGTGGAATAATATAATCTATTAAAATGAAATGATTCTTCTATTCGAAATTAATTCTTTTCTAATATACCTGCTACATCAATAATAAGTGTTCCATTTTGTGCTGTATGTATATAACCAATTCCTTTAACTTTAAGTGTAACGGATGATACAATTGATGTATCCTGTTTTTGATAACCTTTTTCATATAAAAGTAAATATAATATGGAATAGATTAGAAGAATAGCTTGCATAAGACGAAGTAAAATAGTAAGTGATAAACTATGTATTACAACTAATTTTGGTGTTTCATATTCTGTAAATAAACCAAAAAATGATCGAACAAAAACTCTTTGAAAACGTTGTCGATGTTGAAAGATTACATTTGAAGTCATGTTCTTCTAGAATAAGTATTATTTTGATAGTTTCACATCTTAATTATATAGGAAAAAAAATGTATATATCGACCTACTAGAAAGATACACTGTTCTAAATGTAAGCAAACAATAAGATAGAGAGTATCATTATAAGTTTGATAGAAAGCTGATGAAAATATATAGTTTATCTTCATAAGACATTAGACAGCTGAGAAACGGTTGTAATACTGATTGTCCATTGTTGACAGCAAAAACCGTCATATTCAATGCTGATAACATTAGTATAGTTATCTTGCTCTTGCATAAAGGACATTATAGAAAGTATATAGGACAACGTATTATCTATAGCAAGTTATCTTAATTCATTTCTATACGAGAAAAAGACAAGAATTTAGTAAGAAGTACACGTAACTGACAGCGACAGATTTAGGAAGAGTGTGTTGGGTACGATCGTAGTGTGTCTGTTTAATTACATTTGGTACGATCGAAATATATTCTATAGATACATATAATAATAGCAGAACTTGTTTATGGTAAGAAAATGACATGGATATTCCATCAAATATGAAAACTGATTTCTTTGAATAAATTAAAGTTTATTTCTTTTTTTTTTTTGAAGAGAAAACCACTATCTATATCTATCCATCTTGTGATTTATTATATAAGATGATTATGTTGATATATATCCACACTTCTAATAGTCAATATATGATATTAACACTATTCATATAAACAAATAAATAATTACTGTATATTTTTTTTTGTTATCAATTGATGAATATAAAGCTATTTATCAAAAAAAAATTTAATTTGATTAGAAAAACAACCAGTCTGATTTTTTCTTTCGAATACATTGTATATATATGTATTCGAGATGATCGAATAGAATATAGATTATTTAGTGTAGCGAATGAAAAGAAAAGAATGTTATTACCCTGGATAACTTTAATCTTAATATTTAGTCATTGTTGTTTCTGTAGTGAAAGATCTTATAATGAAATTGACATTGAACCTTGTGATATTAATCGTTGTCGATTACCATACTGTTATTGTTCAAGTCAAAAAATTCCTGGTGGATTAACTGTACGTGATACTCCACAATTTATTGCATTAACAATTACTGGTCCATTAAATGAAAAAGCCTATGATTTATTAGAAGATTTATTTCTTTCAAAAAAATATTCGAATCCAGATGGTCTGTTTAATTATAGAAATCTCTATTAATTTATATTTTTACTTTTTAGGATGTCCTATTAGTAGTACTGTTTTTCTTAAAAATCATGCTGAAACAAATTATTGTTTACTTAAACGAGTTTTACATTATGAAAATATTGAATTAAGTATAACATCAAATTCGAGCGAGTAAATCTTTTCAATAGTTTTTTTTAATATTATAAATAATAAAAGTTTGTTTTTTTCTTCATTAGATGTCCAACTGTTGATTGTCGTGTTAAAGAAAAAGATGATAAAAGTCCATATGTAACATGGCGTTCGTATCGTTTTTATAACGAAACAATTGATTATCGTCGTACAGTATCAAAATTACTTGATCGTCGTCCATCATCTATTGTAGGTTATCGTTCACCTAATTATGAAGTTAATAATAATCAATTACATTGGCATATTTTACGTGAACATCAATTTTTATATGATTCAACATTAATAACACGTGAATGGGATACACCATATTATAAACAACAACAACCAACACCATTAACATGGCCACATACAATGGATTTTAAAGCTAATTATGATTGTTCACAAGGTTGTTATACACAATCATTTCCCGGACTTTGGACTATACCAATACATATGTATCAAGATTTAGATGGACGAAACTGTACAACAATAGGTAGTGATCATTGTCGTGTACCACGTGTAGCCGATAAGTTTTTTAAATATCTTAAATACAATCTAAATCGTCATCTCTATTCAAATCATGCACCATTTGTAATGGCATTTGATAGTTATTGGTTGAATGAACCCTATACAGCATGGAGAATTGAAGGTTTAAAATTATTTCTTGAACATGTATTACGACATCATTCAAATGATGTTTATTTTGTTCGTATGATTGATATTATTAATTGGGTAAAACAACCTGTTGGACTTAAACAAATGAAAGAAGGATATTTAGATAATATAGCATTAAGATCAAAATGTCATAAACAAATTGATATTGATGAGGATTTTGATCAACAATGTATTGATGGAAAAATAATGAAAAATTCAAAATTAAATGCAACAGCAAATGCTCGTTCATTATTATTATTATTTGATGTTGCTGCCGAACCATTATTTCGTTCGAACATTGTTTTTTATTCATCAATTAGCTTCGGTATTTTTCTTATTGTAACATTTATTTATGATCGTATTTCCGTTTCTTAAAAAAAAATAAAGTAACTCTTCGTTGATTTTTTCTGATAAGATTATATACTTGATTGACAAAGAATTCAATACATAAGCAATTAGAATTATAAAATCATAAATATATATGTTTATTTATTTTTTTTATTAAAACAAAAAACAATTTTAAATATTTCATTGCATTCTTCGTAAAAGAACTCGTTTTGCTGCTTGATGTGCATGATTTTCCATTTTATCTAAAAATACAGAAAAAATAATAAAAACAAAACAATTATTTTTATTTACAAATTTTATGTTGTCCACGCATTGGTAATTTAAAAAAAAGTTCTTGAGGATTTTCACATATTAAAACATATTCACTCTCAGATTCACCATCAGGATACTGTTCAACATATGTATTACGATCTAAACAATCAATAACATCAACACATCCAAGTAAAACTGATGTTGGATAATCCGTTGGAAAATCAATTTCTTCATCATCTAAATAATTA
Source organism: Adineta steineri (assembly GCA_905250115.1). Taxonomy (NCBI): domain Eukaryota; kingdom Metazoa; phylum Rotifera; class Eurotatoria; order Adinetida; family Adinetidae; genus Adineta; species Adineta steineri. The sequence continues at coordinate 19,355 of CAJNOI010000339.1, read as the reverse complement.
TAGATACATATATACATAAAATTGGGTGATGTCAAGTAATCCGTAAGGGTGTGGGTGGGTGTGGGTGTGGATGTATAGGTACGGACTACTCTCCTTTCACACCAACATCCTCACCCACACTCATACGACAAAACTCTTCGGGATGATTTATTTCTTTTCCGGATTACTTGATATATTTTATAATTTTATTTGTTTTTATTCATACCAGTATTTCTTGCTTGATAAAATTCTTGCATACTTGAAATAACATTTTGATCAGGTTCTTTTGCTGCTGCATGTATCCATAGACGTCCACGATGTGATGTATACCAAGATCGACCTTCATGCCTAAAAATTATATTGAAATAAATTTATAATTATAAAAATTTTATTTACATTTTTATTCCACGAACTAATAATGAAGCCCATGGTTGATGCATAGACAGACACATTCCATCATCTGTCATTTGCATTAATTCTTTATCTTGAATACGTAGACGTTCTCGATCTTTATCTTCGATAGTTACTTGAGATAAAGTTGTTAATGTAGGTCGCTTAGTATTTTGTTGTTCAACCCACTAAAATATATATTTTGTTTTTCTTTGATTTATTTTTTAAAATTTAAAACAAACTTGAGGAGCTGATGCTGATCCAGGTAAATTATGATTAATTAAATCATTTTCATCATTATCATCCCAATTAGGAATTTGTTGTTGGCGAAAACGTTCACTTTCTAATTCATATTGATCATTATCATGAACAGCTCGAGCTTCATCATAACTAAAATTTATTTATTATTTAAAATTGGTATTTTTCATTCTTAAACTTACAATCGATCATTTTTTGCTTCAGGATCATTCGTAACTCGTCTTCCAGCAAAATCAATCGTAATCTTTTGATTCTTTTGATTTTTCTGATGATTGAGTTGTGATTGAAGTTTTTCAAGTTTCGTACGTTGGTTTTTACTAAGCCATTTATTATTACTATCAAAATAATCTGCAGCATCATCAATAACTTGAGTTCGTTGTGCACTAAAAACTAAAGTAAGTTTTTGTCTAGAATAATTATCTAAGAACCTTGTTCGATCGAATTCAATAAGTTTATTTTTAAATGCTACAGCTTGTGCAATATCATTTAATGATAATTGTGATGATGAATCAGTTGTATTCACCGTATTTTTAGAATCCGGTTCACGGACTTGTCGAGCTAATAATTGTTCTTCAAGTTGCTTTCCCTCTCGTGTACCTGACGTAATCAAATTTTTTTCATCACGAGTACAAACCTACGATACGATAATTAAAAACAAAATTGGTCAATTATTTTAGATTTACGAGAGTGCCGCAGAAAAAACATGGACCAGATCCTTCTTGATCACATACAATTCGACCACATTTAAGACAATTACCAACAAGTTTATGTTTTGATGCTTGACATTCACATAAACTACGACCTACAAAGTAAATTTATTTTCCAATATTAACTATAGTTATGTGTATACCTGGAAATCGAACGATCATTCGTTCTTTGCCTTCATTACTAAATACATTGATATATTTAGATTTTTTCTTTTGCGCTTGTGGCATGCTTTTATAAAATCTAAAAATATCAGAGTGTGATAAGTTTTAGAATTTTCCACCTTCATATGAAGAAAAAAACAAATAGAATCTAATGAACGGACTGATTTTGTTATCTTCTATTTGTAAAAAAGTCGAAGATACAAAACAAAAAATAACTAATCATGAAAAACTTCTTATAACAAACAATAGGATTGGAAGAAAAAACAAATCAATGACGATGTTGTTCACGTTTAATTCGTTCAGCATAAGTTCGTGAAACAATATTCCATGCATCCATATAACGATCAGAACATGAAGTTATACATTTCTAAAAACACAATATGAATTTCCCTAACGAATTAATAATTCAAAATTTCTAACCTGTTCTGAACTCGATAATGTACTACCGGGTTTTTGAACACAAGCCTTGAAACATTTATCAGATAATTTCTTAAATACAAAAATTGTTCGTATTATTTCTTTTTCGAAAAACAAAATTTTTACTTGAAGAAGTTCCTGAGCATTTTGAAGAGCCAACTGTTGTTGTACTGAAGCCATTATTTGTTGGCGTTGAGCACCATCCATTTTTTGTGAATCAAGACTCATTCTTTTTTGTTTTTTTTATTAAATCTTAAATAAATAAAATAGAATTACATTTATCTGTTCATTCAAATTTTTTAATTATAATACTAGTAAAAAAAAACAAACGTAAAGATCAAATCAAAACATCACAACACTGTTCAAAGTATCACAATTTTTGTTGTTAGTGTTTTTTTTGTTCCGAAAAAAAAATTAATATTGTAATTGATGTGAAATCTGCATTGCTAATCGAGGTTTTATGGTATTTAATTGTGGAAATAAATTCATATCATCATTTTGATTGAAACTATCATTCTCAATAAGAGATGATGTAGATGAAAAAGATGAGAAGTTTTTAATTGAAGCACTGGAATTCCGTTTATTTTCAATATATTCTTCATCTATTGATGTTTGAAGTGATGGATAAAGTTGAATCCTAAATAAGAAAAAAACGAATTTAGATATATAAAGTTATTTATCTGTGTTATTAATAAGTTAATATATTACAAGAAAAGCAAAGAAGTGTAAGAAAATAATATTTATTATCATGTTGAATCTATATAGAACTTACGACTAAACTCAAACCATTTTGAAAACTGTATGAATTAATAAATTGAATAAAAGTATAAAATCGAATACAAAATGAATGACTTACTGAATATTATTATTAGATGAATTAATAAAATATTGTTCGATTAATTGTTTCAAATTTTCCAATGTATTTCGAAAATCTGTTTTATGATCACCTATTCGACAATGATACATAATCTAAATAAATGAAAAGTTATAAAGAAAGAATATTTATAGATAAATAATGACATACTTGACCAATATTTCGATTGAGGAGATAGAAACCATATCGAAAAGCACTGAGATTGGATGTTGGATAAAGAGGATATCTATGAAAAGATAATCGAATGTAGGATAGTGATAGATTGAAATTTAGTGATTCTTTTCTTTGTATTGATAAGTAGCTCAGATGTTTGAATAGTAATCTTAATGTGTCTACTTTAAACTAGTATCTGTTCGGTACAAAGCCAATGTGAGTGGCTCTATATTAATTAATATCGGACATGGAATCGATCTATAATATATTTTGCTAATGAGGGAGGTACCCGAAGTGATTAATAACTTTTCATCTGGTGTTTTAGTCATAAGTGAGATCTAATAAGATTAGAAAAAGCCTAAAACGATAAGGACCCATAGACGTTTCTAACCGAGTTACGTTGATTTTACTGAATTTTTCACTTATGACAAGAGATTCACGAAAACATCAAATTACAGAGTTTCGATATGAGATTTTGCTGACATGTAGATATTATGACCCTTATCATAGCCTAAAAGTTTCAGCCAGAACGAATGTCTCTTTCACGGAATGTTTAGCTTTCAATAAAACTCACTTATGCTACACATATATCAAGAAAATCGATTTTTCTTGAGTACTCAGTATTTCATTCGTTTTGGTTGAGACTTTTAGACCACGACGAGGGTCATAATATCTACATGTGAACAAGATCCCAGATCGAAACTCTGTAATTTGATTTTTCTATAAGTCTCTTGTCATAAGCAAAAAAATTCAGTAAAATCAACGTAACTCGAAAATAAACGTCTATATGCCCTCATCGTTTTAGGCTTTTTCTAGTCTTACTAGGTCTCACTTCGGGTACCTCCCTCATAAGTAGTTCTTATCTTTGGCTAGACTTCGATTTCAATAAGAAATTTACTTTTTTCATTTAAAATGATGATCAACAAAATCTTAGCTTATTTAAATATATTCTTCTTACTCGTTTGTTTCTAAACTATAATCATATATTTTAATTGCTGATACTCCATGATAATCAATAGGAAATCTCAATGGTAATTGAATAAATTGTGAAATAATAAGAATAAAATGAGAACAATATCCAAGAGCTGCTGCTACTTCATGATCACGTTCTCGATCTAAAATATACAATAGAACACTTGTTTTTTGTTAAAACTAATAACAAACTTGATGCTGATTGATAAATTTTATCATCTGCTTGTGGTAATTTAATATTAGCTATTGAATATTCATTTTGATTTTCTTTTTGAATTGGATAAATATGATAATACATTTCATTCATAATTTCTTTTTGTCGATATGTAATTATTTGTATTAATTTATGAAGAATTATTCTAAAGAATAAATAATGAAAATATTTTTAGATATTTTTATTTTTTCTACCTTGATTGATTTAAATAATTATGATAGGATTTTATTTCTTCTTGTTGATTCGATAATTGTGATAGATTATTATTTAATTGATTTTCTTTAAAAAAAATAAGATTATACAATTTTTATATGTTTTCTTTTTTTACTTCTTTCTTCAAGAAATTTTTGTTTTTGTTCATAGGCAATTGAACGTTGTTGATATAAATATGTTTGAAAATGTAAATATTTTTTTAAACTTTCAATACGTAATCGACGTGTTTCACGTTCTTTTATCTATTTAATAATACTACTAAGAAGACGAATTAATTAAAATAAGAAATACCTTTGATAAATAATCTTCATTTGCATCAAAAAATGTTTGTAATCGTTGAAGATTTGCTGTTGATAATTGTTTTTCACCACGAATTGCATGAATAACATTAATCATACTAAATTTAATATTATCATAAACAAACAAATTTTCATCAATTTCCTAGTAAACTAACCGTATTATACTTAATCTATTGTAGGATTTAGCCAAAGAAATACGTTTTCTTTTATCATTAAATAATATATCATCATAATTTAATTCACTATTATTCTCATCATCATTATCAGTAAAACGATAGCCAAACATTTCTAACCAAAGAGTATTATTATCTTTATTGACTGTATTTTTCTATTGACAAAAAAAAAAATATTAATTAATATAATTTAGATATATTATCTTACTTGATCATCGGGTATAAGAGAATTATCAAGATGAATATCATATTCAAGAAATAAACGAGCATGATTCGAAGATGTTATCCATACACGCATAATAAATTCTAAATAAATTTAAGAATATCTTAAGTCAAATGTTTTATTACGAAGACAAGGTGAAAAGACGGAATCTGGGATCCTCGAGAATCTCCGCGACATGTATTTGGAATTCTCGGAAACTCGGATTCTACTCTTTCCCCCTTGTATCAAGATTAATACATAACTGAGATAAACTTTCAAGCTAACATAGTCTGGTTTGGTTCATACTCATCAGAGTTGGAACCGGTCCGGCCGGACCGGACAAGATCGGACGAAAAATCTAACCGGTCCGGACAAAACTGAATTTTTACCGGTTCATAAAATTTGAAAATTATATTTGTATTTCAAATTTTTTTCTTACAAAACTAATCTTTATTTGTTTTGAAATATCATGCTAGGAATTGTTATACGTATATGTTTTAGTTGAAAAAGAGCATGTGACAAAAATATTCGTATAAATTCATAATTTTGCCGGAGTTTTGCAAATTTGACGTCAGAAGTAGTTCTGTCGGATTTACGTCAAAAATAGTCTGACCGGACCGGATCGGGTGGAAAAAATCCGTCCGGTTCCAACTCTAATACTCATGTTTTCATTCTTTTAATATACATATTGAATATTCACATCTTAAGTCTTAGAAGTGAAAGAGGCTTTTTCTTCTATGATAGTAGTATGGCAGTTATCTCTACAAAAAAAGTTTAGTCTAACAAAGTAGACGTAGGCTGGTAATCAGATTCTTCCTACTGTGGTAGAAAGTAAAAATATTGGTCACTATGATCGATAATTCTGTAAAGTGAAGATTCATATCCTGACTGAATGTAGATATCAATCTTCCATATATTATCAGAAAAAAGAATCTTTCCTTCAACAGATGATTATTCATATTTACCTTGTAAACATTGCACACTTGTTGGAAATTTTAAATAAGACCATTCTGGACTCTAAAATTAAAATAAATCATATTACGTTAATTTTCTTCAACAAAAAACTTACACGTTGATTTTCAACTAATTCACTTGTATAAAACGCTATAAATATATTTCTTTTATTATTAAAATAACTGAATTGTTTTTCTTACCAATTGTTTTTTCATTACGATGTAATGTAAAATGAACGGTAAAATTAAATTCATTCACAGTTAAATTATGTAAACCGATAGCTGTAATACGTCGTAATCGTTTCTGAAAAGAAAATAATTAATATTAATTTTAATATAGAACAATATCGAAATTTACTTTAAGAAATGGTACTGATATTAATGGACTTTTTTTTACTCCTGATAATGCCATAGTAAATGCAAAGTACTCGTCATTAAAAATAAAGTAATCTTCAATAAAAAAAGCAACAACAGATAAATTTACGTATATATTTATCATAAAAAGTTATTGAATAATAAGAATGTTATCAAATTATTTTAAAAAAAAGAAACTTTAACCACGCATTAATGCTCCACAACAACTTTTGATCACATTTCTAAATAAATAAAACCATATGTATATATAACAATCCTCACGTAAAAATTAATTTACCGTGCATATGGAATGTAACTAAGTGTATACCAAAGCTAAAATAAACATCAAATTTTATAATATTTCGAAAGTTAATCTTTAAATTTACTCACAAGAGCAAGAAATTGAAGTATCACAAATAAAAGTACTAGAACAGGTACCTTAATCTAAATAAATGAATGAATATTCATTAAAAATTGAGTAATTTAAAAAAAACTTACAGCAATCGCTGATACAAGTGTCATTGCAACGCATATCTAGACAATTAGAACAAAAAAATGTATTGTGCTATAACTATTTATAAATAGAAACTTACGAGAAAAACTATGGTAGCAATAAATCGTGAAGAATCAAACATTTTTCTCAATTGATTCATTGGACCCATCAAGAAAAGCGTACTGAAAAATGAAGTATAATATAAATATAGGTAAAACTTATTTTTTATACATACGATCCAAGACCGAAAATAACTGCTAAACTATAAAGAATAGCAAAACCAGATAAGCTACCACCAGTAAAATAAACAATCGTTGCCTAAAATAGATCAAAATCATACGTTAGATCTTATATTTATATCATATTAGATGATCATGAAATTAGTCGGATAATGTCACTCTTTCTCGTCTATTACGAATTCTGCAATGTAGCTCTACATATTGAGCAGAAGCAATACTATTCAATCAATTTCATGATAATCTAACATGATGTGAATATATTAAAGCAAATGTCACATTTAATCAATATCTTTCAAGTTTATTTGTTACAACACAAACTTAACCGATATATATGCAACGCGGAAAAATCAGTCGCTTTATCACAAATGACTTACAATTATTCCGAGTACAACACAAATAAGTAAACAAATTCCAAAACCTTTCAAACGTGTATCCCATGATAAACCGGATACCTACAAAAATGAAATAGATACATTCGCACATGAAATCTTTCAATCAAATCAAAGCTTATTAATCAAATATTTACAATCAGCTGTGATCTCACCTTGAATATAATAATTGTATATTGTCCAAATTAGTATTAGTGAACCACATTATACACACACAATGAAAGCGGAAGAAGATGCAAAATATGCTCAAAACAAAGAAGTATCTAAAGTGTATACATATGTATATATCTTTATTTTATTCTTATAACCCACCTGCGATGTAATCGATACATCTTCAGTGGCAGCATATCGCCCACTAATAGTAAATAATTGTCTCATTTTTTTCTTTTCACAATAAAGAAAATCTAAAAAGTAAATCATATAAAAATCCTATCACCATAATCTACCTCCACCAGAGAAATTTTTTAAATATACATGAAAGATAAAAGAGGAATAAATGCACAGAAAAAAAATGAATTAAAAGTTTAGGCGATTTTAGTTGGCGCAATTTCGGTTTTTCGAAGAGCATCAAGAACCATATCCATATCATCTGAACAGAAACAGATAAATAAATATGCAAGTTTTTATAATAAATAGTTTATATTTTACTTCGTAAGGTTCGAACCATATTAACAATTTGTTCTTTACCATCAATAACTTCCATTGATTGTGTATATGGATTATAATATACACTGAATGGACGTGGAATAGTCATTGCATATTGTCTAAACAAAAAACAAAAACATGAGAATAATGGAAGAAATATGATTTATTATACCGTAATTTTTCTTTAGCATCTTTAAAACTTTCAGCTAAGAAATAAGTTGGTTGAAAACTTGTTATTGGATATGGTTGAATTGAAGCACGAAATGGATCAAATGGCATTATTGATGGTTTATCCGAAACACAATACTAAATGAAAATATGCTTCAACTTAAATAAATATTTATAAAAACTAGTACTTGTAATTCACCAAATGATGATAAAAGACCAGCACCATAAGCTTTTCTTTCATCATTTTCAGTACATAAACCAAATTCAACAGTAAACCAATATAATGTTGCTAAGAAAAAAAACAAAATAATTAATGAGTCGATATATGTATAAATTTAAATACCTAAACGTGTTATATATTCATCTGGTGCACCTAAACTAGCCATACCAATTTCTTGACTAAATTCAGCAAAATCTGGATCAGCAAAAAGTGGTACATGACCAAGTAATTCATGACATATATCTGGTTCTGGTGTATACATAGGTACACTATGATGACGAATATATTGAGTTGAATGAAATACACGAAAAGCTAATCCAGCAAGAAAATCTCGTGATGATAAAAGACCTGAAGAAAAACATTGTATATTTTCATATAAATAGTATATATATTCAACTAACCAGCAACAGGTCGAAGACGAAAACCTGAACAATCTTGAAGAAATTGTGATACTTCTTCTAATTGTGGTATATTTGTTTCATTATAACCACAATTATCAATAAGTAATGGAAAAATATTGTTAAACTCTTTGCATGCATGTTTTGGATAAAGTTGTGTTAATTCACGAAATACAGTTGCCCATGTTGAAATTTCTTGTTCAGTGTAAGTAACACGTGGAATAGGTTGATTATGACGATATTGATGAGCAATATCAGCAAATTCTTTTCGACGTTTACGATAGAGTACATCACGAAAACCTGGATGATCAGAATCTAATTCTGATCCATAAGAAAGAACACGATTAGCAAATTGATCTAAATCACGCATTTTTCTTGGAAACCATGGTACTAAATAAAATCTTTAGATTTTTATAAAATATCTTTACAAAAAGCTAACCTGATTCATCTAATGATTTATGAGCACGTGAAAGTATATGAATATATTTCGATTCTTGACGTAATTGTTTAATAGCATCTGCTACACTACCCATACTATTATCACATTCAACATAAAATTCATGATCAGTTTTATTTTGTCGAGATAATCGAGATTCAATATGAAGTAAATTGATGCCATGTTTCTAAAAAAGAAAATATTTGTATTCTTCCGAACAAAATAAAAAATAGTTGAATTTTAATTTAAGATTTCTAATTTATGTTAATTGAGAATAAGAGAAGCATTATAATTTAGAGCTTAGAATTCAAACCTGATTTAAAATCTTGAGGCTAAATGGATGATTAGGGTAAAGAAAGAATGAATTAATAAGAAAATTTATTTACTTCAAATACATGAAGTGCTCTAGCTAAAGCACCAACTTCTTCATGAAGTGAAAAAATAAGTGATGTTTTCGTCGAAGGTTCTTCATTCTAAGAAAACATAATATTTATATATTGAATTAATCAATAAAATAAACTAACTTCTGTTGAACCAAATTTACCAGCCATATCATTTTTACTTTCTTCGTGGGCCATTCGATCACCACCAGCCTTCATTTAGAAAAAACAAAACATAGTTATATCCATTGTTTTTTTTTGAAAAAGTTTTTAACAAACCTCTGATAATGTACCCATGATAAATATTTCAAATTGAATGTAGGATAATGCCTTTATATATATATATGTCACTTCAATTTAAAATATCAGTGAAAGAATGTAATCATTTCTGAAAAAAACAGAGATATTTATTTCTATATCGTGGCATCAGCATGGCATAAAAGGCACGCCAAGGGGTGTTATTCTACACACCCAATAATTTTTTTTTGAATAAAAAAAAATACGCAATTAAGTACAAAAAAAAAAGAAGAAAGAATGTGTAACAGCTGTTGACAAATGATCATTGAATGAAAATGTTTCATTGCGTTCGTAACCTTTATCACAGTTGTGTTTAGAAAAAAAAAAGAAAGACGACATAAAGTTCACGTCGAAACTGCGTCTATTTTCGTTTCCATTATATTAATTTATTTCATTGTTAATAAAAAAAAATTTCCATTCATAAATATTGATGAATTTCAATAATAAATATTTTCTTGTATACTATTATAGGAAAAGCGATCTGACAAAAATAATTTTCTACGCCGTTCTATTTACTTTTTTTCCGAAGTGTACGGTAGAATGTAAAGAAAAATAAGCTTTATTCAAGTCGTACATAATCGATATTGATTTGCATAAATGAAGTACCTTTATAAAAAAATCAATCAAGATACATACTTCGATAAAAGAGCGATTGTGTATAACTGAAAATTTTTGTTTTTCATAAATACCAATCAGTCCATTTGAATAAACTTCCAATGGTCATGTTAATTCGTATGTTAAACTACGAAATATTATTTAATCCATATTTATATCCAATCATAATAATTGAGTTTATTAGTCTGAAAGAAAGAAAGAAAGACTGAATTGAAGCAACGTTTTCATTAATACACAGAAAGAAAAAAAGAACTGTACAACAAGTCAAAAACAAGAGATGATTCATTTAACGTGCACTATTCAATGAAAATGAAATTTTTTCTCGTGTCTTATTTTTTCCTAAAATAAGATTTTGTTCTTTTGCATGTTGTTTGCCTAATTGTCGTTCAAATCGTTCTCGATCTTCCATTAAACGTAATTGTTCAGTACGTAATTTTTCTTCTTCATCAGCCTAATAATTAATTAAATTATTTTTAGAAAAACAACATATTTTCTTTTTATATCAAACATACAATACGTTTTTCTGCATCGGATAATTTACGTTCATTTTCTGTCAAAATTCGTTCTAAATCTTCACGTTTTTTTCTTTCTTCTTCCTATAAACGGGAAAAATAATAAATACATCGAAAACATCAAAATTCAATTTACTTCTTTGGCAATTAATTTTTTCATTTCATCATTATTTCGTTTTTCAAGTTCACTTAACATTTGTTTTTCCATTGTTCGTTTAAGTACATCAACACGTCGTTTAACTTCATTTTCAATTTCATCTTTTCGACGTTCTAATTCTTCACGTACACGTGTTTCAACAATATCTTTAACACGTCGTTCAACTTCAGATTGTATTAAATTTTCGCGAGATTCTTTCTGACGCCTAAAAATTTTCAGAATAAAAACAAAACTTTAATAAATAAATAAATCTATTTACAATAATTGCATGCGTTCTCGTTCAAGTTCAGCTAATCGTTCAACTTCCGCTTTTTTACGAGCTGTTAAATCGACTAATTCATTTATGCTTGCCATTCGACCTATGGATAATATTGAATCTTCACGACCATCATTTGATGAATTACTTGATCGACGACGAGATCTAAAGAGAATAATACATCATTTAGCTACTAGGTTTCTCCAATTGAAACGAGTATCTCACGGAAATGACAAAGCTATTTGAGTAACTCTAAGCTTACGAGGGAACTTTTTCAGGTGTTATTCTCCGATTTTCCAAATTACCTCATATTTTGATAGTACATGGTGACCTATTAAAAAACCCCTGTGAGGGACCTCAGGGTCGTAAAAATGAAACTTTCATTTTGGACCTCAGATTTTACTGAAATATAAAAGTAAGTTAGAGTATTCTATACACAAAAATTCAGAAGCTTAAGTCAAAGCCTCGCCGAGATATAACATGTCGGAAAGGCTGTACTAACATGTTAAAAGGATCCATACTATTAAATTCGTCGATCTCCACGAAACTTTGACCTAAACCTTTGAATTTCTGTATATAGACTACTCTAACTTAGTTCTATATTTGAGCAAAATTTGAGGTCCAAAATCAAACTTTCATTTTTTCGACCCTGGGATCCCACACAGGGTTTTTTAATAGGTCACCATGTACTATCAAAATATGAGATAATTTGGAAAATCGGAGGATAACACCTGAAAAGATTCTCTCGTTAGGTGTGTGACCCTCTGACCTTAAATCATATTCATAATTCAATGTCTTACCGTTTTGATTTTTTTTCTCGATCAGGTGAACGTGATTTATGTCGTTGTGATGAACTGGTCATACTTCGATCTTTCGATCTATCTCGTGATAATTTTCTATGTTTATGTTTTTTATTCGATGGACTACGTGATCGACCCATCGTGCTGTAATACAACACGAAATCTAAACAAGATTTCAAAGAAATAATAGACAGTCTGATCAATAAAAAGAATATTTAAAAAAAAACGAACAAAGGAAAAGAAATAATAATCATATCGACATTATCATATTGGCCCCTAAAAAAAGATACAAAAATATTAATCATTAAGTTTTATTCTTGAAGAAATTATGAAAAAAAGATACTTATACTTATAATACTTACCATGTGAGTAGCATGTTTATAGTTCAAAAATTTTAAGTAAGAAAACTAGTAGATATGTAAAATATTTTTCTTTTATTTTTATCTTATTGATCAAATATGAAAGAATATAACAAGTAAAAACAAATTGTTTACTTTGATTTAAACAATCAATGAAAAGTTACTTGAATAATATGATCTTCTTTGATTAATATGAAATGACAATACAAATTTTTCATTACATGCATTTGTTGCAATACAAGACAAGTCAGATGAAGTTCTTGATAATTAATCCATAAACTAGATTAAATAATAAATAAGATTTATTATATATTATAATATAAAAAGTAAGGATTTTTATGTTGGAATATATTACTGAAAGTTTAAGCAAGAAAAAAATGAACAAATAAATGTCGTAAAAATAGATATCCATCCTTCATTCATTTCTAATCATCCAATTAGAATAGTTCTATCGATACTAGCGACAATTGAAAACAAAATATATCTCGTGAAATTTCAAAGTATATTTTCAATCAATTATTCTCTATAAATAAAACAAGAGATTTATTAAGTTGTATTATATATAATTATTTCGTTTAGGATGAACAATAAGTAGTTGAAATTTACACGAATAGAAACATTTTTTTTCATATCACAATCACAATCAATGTTACTATTTATAAATTACAAATACTTATATTACAAATATATATATATAATTACGAAATTTGATATTTAAATTACATCCAACAAAATTCTTTCTAAAGCTAGTAAATATTTACATTTTCGTTTCATTATTAGGATGTATTAAACAATCAGTAAATGTACATTTCATCTTATTATCTCGATTATTTACAATAAAATGTGTTTATATACTTTTATTATATCTACAGGAAATACAACTATGCAGATTGTATAAGGTGATATTGTTTCATATCATTTAGAAGACATTTCTTTGTCATGAGAATACGGCTTGGAAGAATATTTTTTGGACATATAAGTTTTAGAGAAATAATAGCCATTTGATTTGTCTACACTTTTTTTTCGATCAACTCTATTAAACTTCATTTTTTTTGGCGATAAGTAAACCTTTACGAGGTAAAAAGTAGCTAAAAAGAAATCATTTGCATAGCACTTATTTTTTCTCGAGTTCAAAAGCATTTTACTTAATACTTGATTTGTTACATGGCTTTTTGTAAAACTTAAATATCGTATCGTATGTTTTAAGAATAGGTAGATACCATCATCAATTGAAATGTTGAAAATAACTTTACTTACCATAGTAATACAATTTAGATAAATATCGATCAAAATAGAAGTCACTTGAAAAGCTCGATCATCTCAATAGAAATACAACTATTTACGGTTCGCTACGAATGAATAACGTCATTAGATATATGTCAATCATAAAAGTACATTGAATGATGTTCCTGCCAATAAAATATTGAATTTATACTTATTAGGATATTTAAAATCATGTGTCATTTTCGTATCGACTTTTGCTTGTTACTGCATTAAATTTTTTGTTATTTTACACTGAAAATAATAATATTCTTGTTGGAAGAAGAAGTCATATGAATGTATTTTGACTTTTATATTTTCCATCGCGATTAAGCAACCTTACATAAGATACTGCAGAAAACGAATCATCATTCAATCTTGTTAAGGAATTTCTATACTCCTTTTTAAATGCATCATAATAAAATCAAATATTCATGAATATATATATTAGTAATTCCTCTTCACTTAAACTTTGATCAAATAAACTAAAATCTTTATAGAATTGAGAATTATTTATGTATTATTCGATTAAAAGACAGAGAGGACATTGATGCGTCTATAGGTTTCTGAGCCTATAAAAATCCCATAAATTACTACATGAGAGTTCTTTATTTCGAATAAACAGGTACTAATCCACTGACCACTTGTCACTAATATTTTGCAAGTGTGTTCGTTTCCAAATGTCTTCCTCCAACTAATATTTACTAGTCCTCCTAAATGAAACTAATGCTACAGAAACAATCTCACATGCATCTCGATAAACGTAGAAACGGATATTTCTTTCTTTAGATATGACAAACATCAGTCTCTCAATGAAAAAATGTCTTTTTTGGTAAAATCCTATGACGAAAACATGCGAACTATTTCATAAATTTCCTCTTGCTTCCATTTCCCCCCCCCCCCTATGATCGTAGTAAAAATGAACTACTATTGCTACAAGATATCATATATATTTGTTCAATCGATATAAAATCTTATAAACGTTAAACACAAAAGCATTCTGGTTTGTGGTTGCTACTGTTGGTAAAGATTTTCATTGAAACGTTATTTCCAGTTCTATATTTTTTTTGCCATGTTTTCCGAAGTCATATATCTACTTCCTCATACATTTAATTGTATTTGAGACTGAGTGCCATGAGTGTCTATGTAGAAAGTTAGTGAATGATGAAGCGAAGTGAAAAGGAAGAAGAACAAGTATTGTTCTTACTTTGTTCATGTGTAGAGCATTGACAAGATCTTGCGCTCCTTGAGCACCGATTTTATTGCTTCTGAGGTCGAGTGTGGTGAGTGACTATGTGAAAAGTGCATGAATGATGAAGTTAAGTGAAGAAGAAGAATAATATCGTTGTTACTTTGTTGATTTTTAGAGCATTAGCAAGATCTTGTGCCCCTTGATCACCGGTTTGATTCTTCTGCAGGTCGAGTGTGGTGAGTGTCTGTGTGAAAAATATGTGAAGAATGCCGTGAAGTGAGGGGAAAGAAGTCTTGTTCTTACTTTGTTGACTTGCAGAGCACTGGCAAGATCTTGTGCCCCTTGAGCACCGATTTTATTGCTTCCGAGATCGAGTGTAGTGAGTGACTGTGTGAAAAGTGCATGAATGATGAAGCGAAGTGAAGAAGAAGAAGAACAAGTATTGTTCTTACTTTGTTGATTCGTAGAGCATTGGCAAGATATCGTGCCCCTTGATCACCGATTTGATTCTTCTGCAGGTCGAGTGTGGTGAGTGTCTATGTGAAAAATGTGTGAATGATGTAGTTAAATGAAGAGGTAGAAGAACAAGTATTGTTGTTACTTCGTTGATTTCTAGGGCCTCAGCGAGATTTCGCGCTCCTTTATCACCGATTTTATTCGACCCGAGCTCGACTATCGTCAGTGTCTATGTGAAACGTGTGTGAATGGTGAAGTCAAGTTAAGTGAAGAGAAAGAAGAACAAGTATTGTTGTTACTTTGTTGGTTTGTAGAGCATTGGCAAGATGTTGTGCTCCTTGATCACCGATTTCATTGTATCCAAGGTAGAGTGTAGTCAGTATCTGTGTGGAAAGTGTGTGAATGATGAAGCGAAGTAAAGAGAAAGAAGAACAAGTTTTGTTGTTACTTTGTTCATTTGTAAAGCAATAACGAAACTCTGTGCTCCTTTAGCACCGATTTGATTACCTCCGAGGTCGAGTGTGGTCAGTGTCTGTATAAAAAGTATGTGCACGATGAAGTTAAGTGGAGAGGAAGAAGAACAAGTACTGTTCTTACTTTATTGATCTGTAGAGCTTTGGCAAGATCTTGTGCTCCTTGATCACCGATTTGATTGCTCCACAGGTAGAGTGTGGTGAGTGTCTGTACGAACAGTGCGTAAATGATGAGGTGAAGTGAAGAAAAAGAAGCACAAGTATGGTTGTTACTTTGCTGTTTTGTAGAGCATAAGCAAGATCCTGTGCACCTTGATCACCGATTTCATGTCTCTGCAGGTTGAGTATGGTGAGTGTCTGTATGAAAAGTATAAGAATTACTATGCTGTGGCTTAAGGTTTGGAGAAGTTTGATTTAAAGTGGTAGATTGTTACGAAAGTGTGTTTGAATGTAATAATTACTTGGTCGAGATACATTGCGTCAATATACTTCTGTAGCTTGAGATCAATACAGTTAGGTGACTTAAGCGGTTTTGGTGAATCTGGAAATAGGGTTGGTTTAGGCATGGGTGGTTTTGGTGGATCCGAAAGTGCTGTTGCTTTAGGCATGGTCGGTATTGGTGGATGTGGTGCAGGTTGTGGTACAGGATTAATGAGAGGAAATTTGGGTTGGATTTCTTTGAGTCGTATCATATGAAGACCACCATCGGAATAAATAGAATCTGTCACTTGAAATTGTCGAGCTGGAGGAAGTAGTACATCGTCGTCTTCTGGAAAAAGTGAGTATTGTTTAATTCTTTTGGCAGAAGAGCAGTCAATGATAAATAATGTTCTTGTTCCACTTGGACCTAAATATTGTTCATTTCTTAAAATACCAACAGATGCTGTACAAGATGAAAAGCCCCACCAGGTGACGGTACTTCCTTTTAGATATAGTGCACTTAAGTCGAGTTTGACACCGCGATACACGATGAGACGATTAGAGTCCGATGAAAGTTTGGCTAAAGAAGTCATAACGAGACGAAGATAAAGAAACCATGGCTTGAGTAAGTTTCGATTAGCTGCTTGCAAAGTAGTGTTAAGGATAATATAAAACGAGTTGTGTGTTGGTGTCCATTCCATTGTGTAAAGCGTGATCGAAGCTGCTTCATCATGTGTTAAACCATGTTGTCCATCGAAATGCTTTTGTTTTACTGTCCAAGCCATACGCTCAACTTCAGGAACAATCGAAATGAGAGGAACAATGGCTTCTTCCAGAGAAACAAGAGGCTCGTTCTCATATCCTAGGATAGGTGGAAGTATTCGTCTTGGCTCTGAAGTAAGATCAGAGAATCGAGAAGCATGTTGTGGTTCATTAGAAAATTTAGGAGCCATGATGTGCAATGGTCTAAAATGCAAATAATTTCAAGTGAGAGTAAGTTCTCTTTGCTTGATATAGTTAATGGACTGGTCCATAAGATAGTTATCGTAATATTTTTCTATGCATACGTGTTAGAAAAAAAATGCAGTAGAACAAAATAAGTTAATAGCATCTTAGTATGTGTTTACTGGCAAATAATCATATCACTCAATATACTAGACAATACTAAATAGTATAATAGAGACATATACAGATCTGTTAAATAGTATAAAAATCATCTCTCTTACTAATCGAATTTTCACAGAGAATAGTCTTTCAAGTCATGTAGTGATGATTTACGTACATTTGTATTCGACAGTATCTCCCGTAATTAATAAAGAGAGTGTAGAAAAGAATGATACTAATCCTGTATTGTTTAGCTCAATATAAGTAATATTTTATGGAAGATGTTTATATTTAAGACATTTTTCGACTACATAGTTTTAACACGACTTTATCATCATTACATTTGTGAAATCTGAGGAAACATCAAAGTATACTTACCAAAAATGATTTTTTAATATAAATAATAATAATAGTTGTTTTGATAATGTTGTAGTATCTAAAAATAAACAAGTAAATAAAATAGATCAGTGTTGATAAGTGCATATTTCGGAACAAAGATTCTTGCTAAAAAAAACTAAATGTATTTCTCTCAAAAACTTATTCTTATGTTTGTAGCTTGATGTGAAATTGCGTCTTTCGATTATACTCATTGATAAATGGTAAGTTAATATGAATGACGTTTGATTTTCGTTATACGTCTATTTGCATCGTAGTGTAAAACGTATGAAAAGAAAAAAAATCATTCTTTCTTTTATCTTTTTTTCTTTATGTATGAGTCAACGTAAGCTTTGACGACACTATAATGGTAAACACATTTTTTCGTTTTGTACATATTGTTTTGATAAAAGGCATGTTTTATATGTTTTGTTTTTACCAAGGCACATGTAAACCTCTTTTCTTCTGATAACGTCAAAGAAAACGAGCTCGTGTTAGATAAGACTGAATGAACATCGAATTACTTTCATGTATATTGATTTATTTCTAAATTCTTTACTACATATTTAAATTTCTCATATATGATTTTGTGATCAATAAATTTGAAAGCAATTTATTTGAAAATGTTTTTTAAAATTCTCATTTTAATTGATGATTATACAGACAATTTATACAGCTCGACTGGGTTTATTAAATTGCTTTGATACATAATATTTTGTATTTATAATAAGAATGTGCTACTGTGATTAAGTGCGTCTTTTTCTTTACTTTTTACACAATATGATAAAAACCACATGAACAAATCTGTTTAGTTTTATTAAATTTTCATGTTTCATTAAAACGAGAAATGTTAGAAATCTGCCGCCAATAAAAAAACATAAATGAATTTGAAAAATTGTTTTTGTATATATATAGACATGCTGACATCTAAATATCTTCTTTTTTCCATATTATAATAAGTCACTATGGATTTCTAATTTTTTTGAAATTGAAACCTCGAGATAATATAGAGTTTTCTAACTCTTCATACAAAAACTCTTTGATATTACTCATTGATGTATTTTGATGAACAGTATGACTAGCAAAATTTCCATTTCATTTACAATGATGCAAGCATATATGATAGCAGACTCCAAACGTGACACTTTAATCAAAATATTGTTGGTCAAATAATTTGTCCTAATCTATCGGCAATACTAGTCAATATCATTTGATATTATAAAATATACAAGGGCTAATGTTTAAATAAAACAATTATTCGTTTGATTTGATTATTGTTAATTCAGAGTATATTCTATTAGTTGCAGCGAAATGGCAATAGATTAAAAGAAAATGGATAGTATATAATCTTTTAGTAGATTCACACTCTGAAAATTTACTAATTTATTTTA
>CAJNOI010000338.1:66535-76568 GCA_905250115.1 Adineta steineri | reverse complement strand
TTCTAAATCATACTTCAATTAATGATATCGTATCAAATATAGCCATGCTATTAAATTCAATGAATGTATGGATTGCAGGTAATGCAGCATTAGTACTTGCAAGAGTAACTATTGAAGGAATTGGTTGTCATCTAATACTTACACATAATAAACATCATGAAATATTAAATCAACTTTTAACTGCTCTTGATATAAATGATGCTAATCGTTCAACAAATCTTGCTTTTACGATTGCACGTTTAATTGAAGAAGAAGATGGAAAAAAAATCTTAATTAATAATTGTGAACAAAATCATTTTGTAAGTCAACATATATCATTGTATATTTTTGTAAATCTTATTTTTTGTTAAGTTTGAAATATTATTAAAAATGTTAGAAATAAATCCAGATAAAAGTATAAATAAAAATGCTTGTTATGCATTAAGTTGTTTATGTACAAGTCAATATGGTTATCAATTATGTATTCAATCAAAAATATTATTCTATCAAATACTTGTTGCTATTGAAAAAATATTATTATCCTATGATCATGAAACAGTATGGTTTGCTTTAATGTCTTTAACATCAATTGCTAAATATGATGGAGCTAATGAATATTTATGTTATTCGAAAAATTTATTAAAAATAATTAAACTTCTACAAGAAAAATGGATTGATTTTAAAGATATTCAAGATGAATCGAAGCTACTTTGGTTTATGTTACATAAACATATTAAACCTAATCAACCAAGAATTGATAGTATTCGAAATACATCTGTTCATATTTCTTGGGATTCATATATGAATAGTTCTAATGAACAGGATATACAATATTGTATTCTACTTGGTAAGAAATTTTCTTCTTTTTTTGTGTTCAAATGAAATATCTATAGATTTGATTATTTTTGAGATGATGTACCGATTAAGATAACACGTAAAACAAATTATTTATTAAATGATTTGAAATCAAATGCATTGTATAATGTCAAAATTCAATATAGAACAACACACGGTGAAAGTATGCCTAGTGATGCAACTATATTTCAAACGGATGATGAATGTAAGTTATATATAGATGTTGAAATAGGATTGAAAATCTTACGTTTGTAGTAGTAATACCATCCATTATCAATCTTCATGTTGTTCGTACAGCAATGACAGCAGTTCGTATAGCTTGGGAATCATTGGATATCAGTACATGCCATTCTTTCAAAGGTTATCAAACATATATAGATGATATTGAATATGAATTTACAACTCAATGTGGAATAACAATTGGTTCATTAGCAATTGATACAATATATAATATTAGTGTATGTATAGTAACTATGAAAGGGAAAGGACCTTGTTCGTCGATTAATGTAAAAACAGATTCTGCTGGTGATTGTCTTCCAGCACCTCCAACATTTCCAGTTATTGGTCGACGTGAATTACATATCAAATGGCAAGCACCAGAAGTTATTTCTGGTCGTTTTTCTCGTTATGAACTTATTTGTAATGGTCGATGTATTTATTCGGGTACAGAGCAAGAATATCATGCAACAATGCTTAAATCAAATACAGAATATACAATAGCCGTTGTTCTTATCACTAATGATGGTCGTTTTCGTAGTCGAACAGTAAAAACAAGAACATTAAAAGATGAATGTTTGTATATTTATTTTAATTTGTAAATATAGTTTTTTTCCTGTCTTTTAGTTCATAATTCACCTCGTCATTCACTTTATGAACCACCAACACAAAGTCAACTTAAATTAAAACGTATAGATACATTTCATGTTCGAAAAACATCATCAAATCAAAATAATCAAATTCCTACTACTCGTTTTGTATAAATAAATTTTCTATTTTCTTTTATATTGTCTTCTGTTTTTTTTAGCCAAAAGATTCATCTTACAAACAAACACTACCCGTTATATTTCAAAATTCAAAATCACGTCCTAGTCGAAATGTTCATCGATCAAAAACCGAACTATATTCACAACAAATAACAGTTCCTATTATTATTCCTTCACTTAATATTAATCGTCCTCTACAAATCAATCATTTAACACAATCAAAATCAGTTGAACGCTTATTACCTCATTTACCTCGTAGTTTGCAACGGATTAGTTAACTGATCTTTTCTTATTTACTTATAAGAAAGAAAACTTTTATCATCTAATAAATAAAATTCATGTGACTATATACAAGCCGAAAGCTACTCGTATCCTCAATAAAATATTAAAAGAAACAGAAAACAATCTTATAAAGTTCATTTTTTTATTATTAAGTCATCAAATTAACGAGGGAACTTCAGTAACTAATTAAAAGGTTTAAACTCATATTCTGACTATAAGTAGACGTAGATGAGAGTGTGAGAGTCACGTATTACGTTTATAAGAAATGATAAATGAAGAAAATATTATATGTATATGATTTTACTTCTTATTTTCGAAATAAGGGTGTGGGTGTAGTTGCGAAAACAAATGAATAGTTACGCACCCACACCCACCCTTAGACAGGTATAGTAAATTTGAACCCACCTGATAACCACTCCCTTAAACAAGGACCAAATGATCGTCGTAAGTATATTCATATTAATCTTAGAAACTCGAGGTCACACCCTCAAGAAGATGTGCTTATTGTAGCACTAAGGAAACAAATTTTTGATCCAACATTGAGTGCTTTACTAGCAAACTGTCATTTTGTTTAAAAGATGAAAGGAATTGTTTTTATTGATTATTATAATCTTTTTAAGTAGTCATTTTGAATCAAAATAAAATAAAGAGGTTAAAAAATGTTGTTTTCGGTTAAAAAGAAATTGGTTCTCAAAGGGTTAATCGGATTCTTGAATATAGAGAGACAGAAAAGAGATGAGTGAGGTTTCGGTAAATGACAAAAAAATGGATCTTAACAAGGGTTTAAAGTTTTGATTTTCATTCGATCGCCTTAATATGTATCAAAGATGGCTTGCCGTTCGCGATGATCGGTGATATTTCCTGCAAGTATCATCATCAGAAGTATGCGTGCTTTCCATGGACGGAGGAGTCCGCAGGTGAGAAAACCGAGTGTATCATCCTCCACAGCGCCGTTGTGCATCACGTGGCCACTAAGTACTCGAGACGATCGCACGACAACTACGCCTTGATTTACTGCACCGACTACTGCCTCTTGCAGTGCCTCATGCATCGTTCCATTGCCTGTGCCTGCAATCACAATGCCCTTAACTCCCGACTTGACGAGTGCGGAAATCACCGAAGCCGACGGTTCCGTGTAACTCATAACGATTTCCACCTTAGGCATTTCTGATTTCAACAGCTTACAACTAAATCGGCTGCGTGTGGTGTGCTTGCGTTTAACACTGTATTGAAACTGTACTTGGTTGTTGGACACCCACCCAAGCCTGCCCGCTACAGGCGAACAGAATGTTTGAACGGCAGAAGTGTCCGTTTTTGTCACAAAGCATGCACTGTGAATCTCATCATTCATGACAACCAGTACGCCTTGATCGACCGATAATTCACTTCCTGCAACGAACACAGCTTGGTACAAATTCAGAGGACCATCGGCTGATAGTGCAGTTGCGGGTCGCATCGCAGCGGTGAGCACGACGGGCTTCCGGCTCTTAACTGTTAGATTCAAAAAATACGCTGTTTCTTCAAGTGTATCCGTGCCGTGCGTGATGACAATACCATCAACAATGCCCATATCAGTGCCAGTTTGAAACAGTTGATTTACGCGGTCCGCGAGCTTTATCCATATACTGGTTGTCATGTCCTTGCTATCAATACTCGCTAGCTGCTCGGTTTGAATGCGGGCAATGTTTCTAAGGTCCGGCACAGCATCCAACAAGTCATTAACACCGAGTGCACCTGCTTGATACGTTGTCGTATTCGCTGCATCAGCCCCTGCACCAGCGATTGTCCCACCGGTGGCTATCACAACAATATGTGGCAGCTCCTCCTGAAACAAATAGAGATACCGTAATAAAAACATGAGAGATAAGAGTGAAAGTTTTCTTGTTATTCCCACCTACACACACTCAATATCTACATTCTCAAAATAGAACTAGAAAAGTTACCGAAAAAACAATCAACCTAACGGAAATTTCATGAGAATTAGAATAATATCGTCTTTAAAAATCAATTTGTCTCTCATTCTTCATCAGACACCACAGAATCTAGTTGTATCAGTGCCGAATCAACATCACATTTCTAAAGACCAAAGTAATATCATTTTTATGCCCCTCACAAACGCATGTTTCAACCATGAGTCTTGCTTTCTTCTTGTTGTAAAAATTCTGCAGTAAACAGGCTATATATAGCTCAAATATTGTCCATAACATCATATGATCTAAAAACCAGGTTATTGGGATATTTGTTCATTCAGTCAAATATTACTGACAATAGAAATGTTTACGTTGTAAGTCAATAAAGTTAGGCATATTCTGATAAAATTAAAGACCTTACCACCAAATTAACAAACTTAAAATATAGACTGCTGTTGGTATGCCCAGACTGAGATATTTGAATTTTAAGGTATTGTATGTAACGTACTTACAAATCAAAACTTCAGCAGAATTATTTTTTCTTTTTTTGTCATAGTTAAAGAATTTCAAAGAACTGTTATTTTCAAACATAAAGAAGCAATAAATTCCAAATTCTCATTTTCGTAAGATTTTTTTAAAATTTTTTGATATATTTTTTGTAATGCGACTCGACCAATTCCATTTATCTTTGTCAAAAAAAGTAAAACGTTTGCTGAAATTTTGATTTGCTAGTAAAACCTTTCCAATATTAGAAGTCTCCTCCTGAAGGATCGATATAAAATATGTATTAGAAGCTCCTTCATGTTATGAACTTTTTGACAATCTTAGTTAGCATATTCCATCGTAAAATCATCAAAATTCAAGATCTTAGTAATAATTTGGTAAGTTTTTATATTTTCCAGCGTAAAAATCTCGAATGCTCTCGAAAGTTGTCTTAAAGCTATAAAAATACTAAAAGTCACTGGAATATTTCGAAAGTAGATTTTACATCTAAAAACATCGAAAAACTTTAGAACTTAATTGAAGCCTACTTCGAAAATTTGGAATGGTGTGCAATTTAAATGCTCCTGGGGATTTTTAATAGGGTGAGGGTTTACATTACATACACTGTGAATACCTTAAAATTCGAATATCTTCGTCTAAGCACGTCAACAACAACTTTTATTTAAAGTTTGTTAGTTTTATGCGGGAGCTTTAATTTCATCCGATTAAGTCGAACATTATAAACTTAGAACACGAACACCTCCATTACAAGTGAACAACCAAAAAATGTTAAAAAAAGATGAAAGCTTAAAATCAATAGTGAAATGCTTCTTTAATATATCACGCATCCATGACCAATTAATTCTATATTATGTTTGCTCTGCTGCAGCTTTTTCTAAAGTTCTATGACGACTGAAGTGGTTTTCTTTGTAATGGAATTCAGTTGAAAGCGATGCAATTGATTCATTTTCAAAATCAGCTAAATTTTCTTTGCCTGATCGTGTACCAAATTGGATTAGAGAAAATTATCTAACTGCTCAACCTATCACACTGACCTACGAAGGGTGTGGTGTCAGCAGAAGCATGCTTGAGTAAAAGCTTTCGTGACAAATTCATTCGGCTGTGAACTACGTTCCATCAAAAGTCGAATTAGATGCTAGGGGAGCTCTACGTAATAGGCCGACCAATTGTCAGAAGGACGCGCGGTGATACATACTGCGTGTATTCTGAATTCGACCCTGATAGGAATGAACATACTCGGCTCAGTCGAGACAGAATCTCAAAGTTTTATCGACTGACTACTTTTTCTTCAGATTTATTAAAAAAGGTTTATATGTGTAGATTTCATACGTACTTTATCACTGATTTTCTTTGGCTTTGGCCGACGCCCACCTTCAAGACGAATCTCGTCGTCTTCTTCTTGGCTGTAACTGCGTAGCAATTGTGTTTCTAGAGAATAGCCTTCCACTTCACCAGCATCTGAAATGAAATAAACAAGCTATATTGACTCATTTACAACAAATCAACGAAGAATAAAAGTTGCCATCTGTACAACATATGAATTACATACCAGCAGTATGTTCATTTTTCTTGGAGAAATTCTTTGAATTCGATAGTCAGATTGGCTATCGAGAGTCGATACGCGTAAGAGTGGGTATGGATATACCTACTTTATCTTCGCCCACACCCACACCCTCAAGATGGTTTTAAGAACACGGTGCCAACAAAGATAAAAAATTCAGTAGTATAAAGTGTGAGCAGTAAAATAAGATAGAATAGAAGAAAATTCCTTATGCAAGTGAAAGTTGAAGGAACAAACTGTGCTACCTCAAAACAATCATATGATTAATTATCTTTGTTGACTGAGCATGATGATAGCTTGACTAAAACTCTTTAAAATTACTATCTGGTTCTCAATGTTAACTTTCCGAAAATGCAATCGATACTTACTCTAGCTCACCAGCCTGTTTATCTATGTGAATAAGGTTAATATATTGTGAATTAGTTTGTTTTTTATGTTCTATATGTATATATGTTAAAACAATACATAATTCACTTAGTATCTTAAACCTGAAAAAAAAATATCAAAGAAAATTATGCGATAGAGTGATCAGAACGAACCTGAAACGAGAAAGGGTCGAAGCTGTTCATCTCTAGTCTGTCTATAGTGCATGCAGTATTTCGTTGGCTTGCTGCTAAAATCGAAGATTTAGCGCTTTTTCAAGTTGATTCTAATAAATTTTTTCACAAAAGATCGAAGCTAATGCGAGAACAACGCAAAAATAAAGCATACTTTAAAAAAGTTTATTTATACGTCGTTCGGTAAGATTTTACGTACTGATGAGAAGGATGTGTCAAAAATTAAAAAAGCCTCTGACGTGAGAAGATTTCAAATTTTTATATTTTTCATGTCGAGAAAGATTTTTTTAATGTTTTTTCTATACACTATTTGAAACTATGTGTGAGGATGGTATATCGTTTCACTGATCAATACCATGGTATATGACGAGAAGTCAAAGGTTTCAGTTTTTGGCTTCCAATATTGCTTTGTTGGCTGCAATTTTTGGTGAATTATACCTGAATCATCACTAACGTTCCCAACACAAATGAAGCAAAAAATTGATAAAGATATAGAAAAAGAAGAAACATCTCCTAGTATTTTGTAGTTTTTAACCGGCTATTAAGATTTATGTATCAGTTCAGAAACATACTTGCATAAAAGTATGAACAGTTGCATCAAACCATTACAGTCTTTAGTTCAAAAGTATACAGTCGAATAGAAGCGACGAAAAGAAAGACGCATACGTAGTGACTGCGTCAGAGGTGAGCTCAGTTCATTCAGAAGGAAGTTGAGATCACCCTGAAAATTTTCTGACGCCGCCTCTACGCATAAGTTTATTCTAGCTAAATACAAGTCGTACCTTCACAATTACTAATTGTTAGATATATTTCACATTCTTTATTTCATCGGATTCTGTTAGATTTTTTTTTGCGTTATATCTAAAAGAGATTTTTCAAGACCTACACTGAAAACAAAAAAGGCGATAGTCGAAACCAAACAGGGTTTCGTAGAAAATAAAGACCTTGCTAAAATGTTTTTTAAACTCAGATGCAACTTTTACAGGGTTTCGTATAGCACCTTTTTTGTTTTCACTGTGCTGTGGAATAGTCTATGCGAGAAGAATATCGAAAATCTAATTCTGAACCTGATATATCTATATTTATAAACTTATTTTATACTTTTGTGCCGCATTACTGAAAATTGAAATACTATTATCAGGCATCAGCATGATCGACTCAATATCTTAGCTCTTTTTGAAAGTTGAATTTTGAAAACAAACTTCGCAAAATTCTGCGTGAGGTATCAAATTTAAACTGAAAAGCCATTTCATGGAAAATATAGTGCAACATTTCTAGCCTAACACAAGCTAATAATCATCAGGTTATTGTATGAAAATATCGTAAGCCAGTAAATGGTTTACTGACCATTATCTCTGGAAAAATCCCTTTTCTCGAAATCTTTACATACTTTGTCCTTTTGATATGGCATCCGATGAATGCTTTTCTTTCGCCTGATAACATCGACGGCACGTAACCGGGTGCCAACGATTAGGAATAAACACCTGACAATCACGCATTTTGTATATGTAATCTGAAACAAAAATCATGGTAATAGAGATTAGAACTACGGAGGTGTGGGTGTAGGTGAGTGCACTTGAAGAGAAAACAGCCACGTCCATCCTCAAGATGGCGAAGCAAATATCTACCTTTATTTTTAATTCAAAATTTATTAAATAGATACTACTTTGGGCAATAGATCAATTGCTGAAAAAAAGTTGAAGTTAGCAGTTTGATTTATATCTTGGATATATAAGTTAATCTGTTTTACATTGTGTTGCGTCTATTAGATGAGATCGGTTCTTCGATAAGAGTCGACTGTGGCGAAAGTGTTGCTCCATTCGAGAGCTGACTTGCGGTAGCGATGTTTCCATGAGACGTTGCTAGGTTATCTGCTTGCGTTGTTTAAGCCACTTCACCGGGGTTACCTGCAACGAAAGTTATGAAGTAAGAAAGATCAAACACATGCATAAAGTAACACGCTTTCGTGAATTCTATCGTAACTTATCAGAGAAGTTTAAAAAAAGTACGTCTCTCGAAGGTTGACGAAGAATGAAAGGTTCTTGTTATTGTTATTGATAACATTAACTTTTTTGTTATTCATTGTAAGTAACAGATTACAGTAAAACCTCTGCTAGTGAGCACCTCTCTATCGTAAAAACCTCGCTACTATAAACGTTTTTGAAGGGTCTAAAAAGTCAATTGAGAGTGTGGGTGTGGATGACAAAAGATAAAAAACTCATGCTCACACCCACACCTGAACCCATCCCTCCAGTAATAATACGTTCTTTAAATATACTAAAATATTTGCCTGCATTTTAATGCAGACCGGTGCTCAACCAATTAAAATATTGTATAGTTAAATAGAATAGAAAGTATATTTATTGAGCACTTCAATTTTTTTAAGACTCTCTATGGAAGGTGTTCCACAAATAACTTTGCGATTAAAACTTTTCGAATACCCTCGCTCTCTCTCAAGCAAATAGGCTGATTTTTTATCATTGAAAGAAGAGTGTTCAAGAATTTTGTTTACAAGAAAAACACTAATAAAAAATACTGCTATGCATATGACACTCTTAAGTGGCAAGACATTTTATTTTATCTAAGATGAATAAAACCGATAACATTCATGTATAGTTGAAAAATTAGTTTTTGGAATAGAAAATGGAGAATTTGTGAACATTTACTTGTTGAAAGTTACGGTTAGAACATTTTGTGTGTGTGCGTTGCTTTCGAAATTCATAAAAGATCTAGTGCTGCTTTCAAACCTACGATGATAGCTCGCAGTAGTGTTATTTTTATTGATGCTTTTCTTGAGAAAAAAGCTTTGAGTATTTCCTTATCATTGATAGAAAACTAGTTCACCAGATTGAGACAAAGTGAAAATATTGGATTTTTCACTCTAAAGCTACGGGGCATCTTGGCTATACCACACTTTTTTGATAACATTTTTTTACTCACACGTTGTTGTCGAACACAGAAACATTTGCTGCTCCAACGCGCCAAACACTACGTTTAGAAGCAGTGCATAAGACTTCGCTCTTTTGCTGCTGCCTATGTGCATAGCCAGTGGTATTAATTGTTTTCGGCTATTGAATGTATAAACTAGACTACCCGAGTCACCATGATCTGCGAACTTGTTCGTGGTAGATAGCCAGTGCACTTCGAGTAAATTTTTTACGCTTCTCCCGCGTATCTCAATGTCCATGTCGACTCCTTTATTTGTTATGTAGCCTTCAGTGCGTGACGTACTGGCTCCGATTTTGAAAACAGGCAACTTATTCTCCGAATATTTCGTGCATGCCTTTTCGATATCACGAGGAAAAACATTTATCGGATTGACGTGATCATTATCGTCATCACTGTTTTGTTCCTCGCTTGTAGAATCGACTGAAGGTGTTTCGACTACGTCGTCACTGTTTT
>CAJNOI010000338.1:7783-62443 GCA_905250115.1 Adineta steineri | reverse complement strand
TAATGAGTTTATTAATTACTTCATCTGTTGCTGCTTTCGCACCCATTGCACCCAGAGCTTTGCAAGCACTAATTTTGACTTCCGCATTCGAATCATTCAGTGGAATAATGATGTTATTAATCACATCATTGGTTGCTGCTTTTTCACCCATTTCACCTAGAGCTTTACAAGCACTAATTTTGACTTCCGCATTCGAATCATCCAGTGGAATAATAATGTTATTAATGACTTCATTGGTTGCTGCTTTTCCACCCATTTTACGGAGAACTTTGTATGCAGTTCTTCTGACATCATGATTCGTATCATCCAAAAGAATGATGAGTTTATTAATCACTTCATCTGTTCCTGCTTTTCCACCCATATTTCCAAAAGCTTCGCATGCACAACATCTGATGTATCCATCCGTATCATCCAGTATAATGATAAGGTTATCAATAACGTCATTATTCGCTTCGTTTTGAGACATATGCTGAAGAATGTTGCATGCATGACGTCTGGCATAATTATCCGAGTCATCAAGTTGAGCCAAGAGTCTATCAATGCGGTTATTGATTGTTGCTCTTTCATCCATTCTCCCATAATCTCTCCACGCCCAACTTGTAACACTATCATCCGACGCCCAATTTTTAACGCGATCATTTCTATCACGAAGCTCAGAGATGAGTTCATTAATTATTTCATTGATTGCTGCATTTTCACCCATATCGTCCAGGGCTTTGCGTGCACAGCGTTTGGCGCTATCGTTCGTACCATCAACTAGAATGAGAAGTCTATGAATTACTTCATTAGTGGCTGCTTTTTCACCCATTCTCCCGAGAGCTTCGCACGCAGTGCTTCTAACGCCATCATCCGTTTGATCAAGTAGATTCAGTAATTCATTAATTACTTCAGTAGTTGCTGTTTTTTCACTCATTCTACCGAGAGCGTTGCACGCACTCCTTTTGACGCTTTCATCCGTTTGTGCAAGTAGATTTACGAGTTCATTAATCACATCATCGGTTACTACTTTTTCGCCCATGCGACCGAGAGCTTCAGCCGCATTGCGTTTGATCGAAGTATTCGTGTCACCAAGTAGAATGATGAGTTTCTCAATCACTTCATTCGTTGCTACTTTTCCACCCATTTTACAGACAGCTTGAAGCGTATCCCATGCATATTGTGTATTCTTATCATTAAGTGCTGTTAGATGTAACCGAACCAAGTCTATGTATCGATTGGAAATCGGTAAACCAGAAATGAAGGAAAATGCCTTTTTGCTTATACTCTGATCTTTGTCTTCATACCAGTTTATGAATGTGTCATGTATTTCTGGTTGATCTACTAATATCGGACTTCTTTGTAATGACTCAATAAACTGACTGCGTGACTTGTTACGGTCCCCAGATACATAATATTTAATCCATTGAATTATTGTATTCATTAACTCTCCAAAGCGTGGAATCTGTCTGTCACACCTGGACTCCTCTAGGCAACCAATGGCAACGTTTACATGCCTGACACCTACGAGATCTAATGGTTCTCGCAACAACGTTTCCCAGAATAAAGTCAGAGCTTCTCCTCTATTGCAGTCGATGAGAAGACCGGACGTAAAACTGAAAACTGACTCGAAGCGTTGGTTGTATTTATTGGTTTTAATGAAATCGACTGCCTTCTGTTTTTGATCTGCGGTACCATTCAAAGCGTTTACCAAATATCGTGCAGCAAAATATTCTTGAAAACTAAACGGCATAAAGTAGTAGTCTTTTTCAACGTCAACTTGAGTAGCAATCAGTTTGTCGTCCAACGATTGTAGAATGCCGATATTGAGCACGACTGGGAATTGCTCTGACGAATACTTCATCTCTTCTAAAGTCTCTTCGAATAATTCTTTGTGTAGTATTATACGGTTTTTTTTCATCCCTTTAAAAGCCAAGGTTTCTAAAACTGCCAGTTCCGTAGAGCACCGTTCAAAAAGATCTTGTTTACTTATTTGAAATTCTTTATTTTGCTTTTCCAAATGTTGTCGACATAGCCATTCTGTAATGTTGTCGTAGAATCCCGTCATTGTGAGTTCTTTTGTTTTGGACAAATGTGTGTTAACCCAAAGACTACATATTAGTTCTAGATTTATCGAACTATGTGCTACATCCCAAAGTCTAGGATTAAATTTTAAAAAGGTTAGTAGCTCTTCACTTTCGAACGATGCATTGTTTTCTGATAGCTCGAAAAATTGTTTCACATATTGAGCAATTTTATCATCTGTAAAACCTGTAATTTCCAGTTCCACATCGTATGATAACGTATTTGAGTATGCACGTGACGTTATGATGTGATGTTGTGTAGCAAGCACATCATCTAAGACATGTTTTAATGTTTCTGGAATATTTTTTGCAAGTTCATCATAATCATCCAATAGCCAAAGAATTTTACTTTTTTCATACTGTACATTGAAAAATGTTTCGTCTCCGTCTGGTAAGTTAGCGAATGGAAAATATTCGTTTTGCACAAGGTATATTGGAGAATATTTCTCTTTTGATGGATCACGATCTGTTGTTAAATGTCGCAGTGGAATCAAAAACACTAACTCGAATTGTGGCCATATTTTGCCTGTTGCCCATTGATGAGCGATGTATTGACAAAATGTGGTTTTTCCAATTCCAGCTCGTCCAAGCACGAGCACTTTCTTCGTTTGTTCCTTGCATTCTTTGAATATATCCGTGATTTTTATTACAGTCTTCGTGCCGTATATCTCTTTATATGTGCTAATGATTGCATCGCTGGACTCCGTCTTGTCAAGCTTCTTCTCTTTTTCTTTTTGTAATTTGGTTTCTACGAGAGCTAAATTAATGTAACTTTGTTCCATTGTTTTGGGTGGATCTACAAAGCGTGCAATGCAATATTGTTGATATTGTTGTTTGATCCGTTCGAATCCCATAGCTAAAAAAAAAGCAGTGCTCAGACTTTAGCTTCCGCATGCTATGAAAATACATGATTAATATGAAATTTCTACTTAAAAGTATTTGGGTATCATCGGCTTTGAAATACCATTACATAGGTACCCGATTGAATGTTTGATACGTGATTGATTTCCTTCTCTCTCATTATTAAGACGATGCGGATTGGTGAAAATCTGAGTGTAGAGATGAATCTCCCTAGGGCACAAGACCGAACACCTCTGTATTTGAGATTCACTGATTCTAGAGAATCTCTAGGAAACTAACTGTACTAAACCGACATATTCTAAAGTTCTAAGTTTGTATTTGGGAAAAGGTGTTAACTATAATCGATTTTTGACAATGATTGTATGATGATTTTAAGAAATCCGTTGGTTGAACTTCGGAGATATTCTTGTAGATTGTATGTAGCAAAATGTTAGAATCATTTTTGGTTGGTTTACTTTCCTATCTAAAAATATGCGAAGTTTCTAAGTTTTTTCTTAAAACGTGTGTTCTGAAAATTTCTTCAAGCAGCTATTTAATACTTCGTAGAAGGATCTCAGCGTAAGAACTGAAACAAAAAAATCTTCACGAAACTCAAATAAACGAACTTTCTACTCTAAATGTGTTTTGCGGGTTGTCAGAAAAATAACTAGAAAAATAGTGGTAGGCGAAAAGCTGCATGGAAGAGGACATATATGATATTGTTTCATTCTGATCGACGTTGTTCTTTTCTCAAAATAGCAATAGTGAGTGCAATATGGTATTTACGAGTAATTCTAGTTTTCTTCAACATTTTCTCAGAGTCAGTCGCACCAATACAAAAATCTTTGGAATCAAACCCACTCTGAAATGTATCCCATGTCATGTGCATGTTAAACTCTGGAAATGAACCTGTCCCCGTGCAATAGCTTATGTATCTATACAAAATCCAAGTTACAAGACAGATATAGACGTTATTTTGAATTAACTTCATTTGATAAGTGTTGTCAATCTAGTTTCAGTAGTTTTCAGCTCGAAAATCTTCGTTTTCCATAGGAATTTTCAAAAAATACTACATTTTCCTTCCTTAACCTAAATAAGTTGCATACTGGGCTCTACAAAAATATTCGATAGTGCTAGAATCACTACTCTATTTTGTGGAAGACGCTATGACTATTTTGGTGAAGAAAGAAAAATACACTATTTCGTTGAAATACTCACAAAGAAAGACATTTCCCTGACTCATAGCGTTCATCGCCAGATCGGCAACACATTTCTGATGAAACTCAATCATTTTCAACTCAAAATCCAGGGTGTGGGTGTTGCTAGGGTCGGTGAAAGAGTATTTTTGGTGTTGTTAGGGTAGATGTAGTTGTGTGAATAGTTGAAAACTTGAATATTTGAATATCTGAATGTTTGTATAATTGAATATCTCAATATTTGAATAGTTAAATTCAACTTCCGTATTTGACACTACTGAAGTTATTCTATTTATAAGGTAACAATAACATTAGAAACTACAAATAATTTTCAGTCAGAAAACATTTCATCACTTGAGTATAGCTTGTCGTCTTCTTTTACTTCTCATAAATCTCTTCACTCCATTTTATTCAAAACTAATTGATTTTTTTGCGTTTAGTAAAATATATTGTACAGTTTTCTAATATTATGTCTTCTAAAAAAATATTTTAATATTCAAATAAAATTTACTTTTTATTTAAAAAAAATATTAGTCGGAATGTATTGAATTCTCGTTTCATAAATAGTACTTTTAATATTATAAACATAGAAAATAGTGCGGAAAATACAAAACATTTCAGAAAAATCTTGAAAACGTTTCATTTAATTACAGAAACGTATCAACTCTTCAAAAAAACTTTATCTGAAAAACTTATACTTTAATATGATGTTTCAACACTTCATAAAACTTTTTTCACATTCAAACTTTACATTTATACATGTATGTTGCAGTAGAAAATAAAATTCGGTAGAATCTCAAATTTCATTTTCTTGTAGGAAAAATTAAAATAAGAGGCGATTTTACATTGCACTAATAGAATTTGAAATCTGAATCTCTACTATAGATGAGTTTTAATCTGTACTGTAACATATATATGTAATGTACATGCTTTAGTTATAATTCAGCAACAATTTAGATATTAACTTATCTAAATTATATCAACATAGTTTATGAGAATTTTATGGTAATTTAATGTATTTATGAATTAATACTGATTAACTGTACTTTAAATAATACTTGTTAAAAATCTTCATGAGAATAACTATTATGTTTATTAATTATTGCAGGATTAAATAAAGGAATAAAAACTGTTCCCATTTTTATGTATGTTTCACTGTTCAGTAGAAAGACTTTTGACTTTTTATATATTAATGTTATGATTTTGAAAGATAAACGAAGAAATTAATATTAATGTTGTCATAAAAAGTGTGTATCAGTCTAATGATAGGGGAATAGAGTCAATATCAACCGATACTTATCATATCAATTTGATTTTGATTGGAAAACAATTTTTTATCTTTTAAAATGACTGATTGATAAACAAAAAACAAGTTTTTTTTATAGGATGAGTCATATACCCTAACCAGTTCCGCTCTTCTGAGTTTCTAAAGATTTGTTTGTTTTTAAAATATTCATTTTTATGTAGATCACTCGCCCAAAACTCGTAGATTATCTATCAATGAACTCACCAGTCGACTTGTTTGCTTCACCAATATTGGAACTGGTAGTTAATTGATTTTGCTCTTTGAGTAAGGATGATTTTTGAATCTCTTGTATATTCACATCATAATCACTCATTTGTGATGTGAGTTTATTAAGACTTCTATATAAATTGAATTTTGAATGAATATCAACTTTTTGTATTCGATGATTGAAACAATCGACAACATAAAGATTGCCTTCTATATCGAATGATAAACCTGTGGGATAATTTAATTGATTTAGTTCATCTCTTCCACCATTTCCATCAACAACAATTTCACCTTCTTCTTTTCCTTCACACCAACGCATTACTCGATGATTATGAGAATCTGCCACATAGATTTGGCTCAAATGATCGACAATCACTCCTCGAGGACGAGACAATCGTTTGAGATCATTTCCTTCACCATTTCCACCAGCAACAATAATTCCTTCTGTTGCATCTCTTTTCCATTTCATTACACGATGATTATAATAATCTGATATATAAAGCGAATAATTTTCATCAATAAAGATATAAGTGGGATAATTGAGTTGATTAAGATGATTTCCTTGACCATTGCCACCTGCAACCAATTCACCTTCTTTATCTCCTTTTTTCCATCGTCTTACGTCATGATTCTCACAATCAGAGACATAAATAAATCCATTTTTATCGATTGCCAGACCATAGCATTTAATATTTGAAATAATAATTTCTTGATTTGTTTGGTTTTTATCAAAAAAATATCGAATTACTCGTCTGTTTCTATGATCAGAAATAATAAAAGAATTATTTTTTTTATCAAAAATTATATCTGTTGGTTGATTCAATTGATTATTTTCATTTCCTTGCCCATTTCCACCTGCAGTGATTTGACCAGTTTTTGAATTAAACTTCCATTTGACAATACGATGATTATCCGAATCAGCAATATAAATTGATTTATCATTATCAATAAAGATCCCACAAGGATGAAAGAGTTGATTTAAGTCATTGCCTTGTTTATTTCCTCCAGCAACAGTAATTCCAAATTGTTGAGATTGATTCTTTTTTATTTGAATTTCCTCTAAAACAAAAGATTCTCTTTTTATTCACAACCTTTTTCATTATTTTTAAATCAAAAGAGGGCGAAAATAAGAAAAAAAACTTGTATTTGAATTTATTTTAATAAATTAAAATTTTCGTTTTGTTAAATTTAATTTTAATAGGATAAAACTAATTTTAAACAATTTCATTCGATTGAGATTTTTTAATTAAAAATTCTTTATTTGATTTTTATAAAAGTTCAATTTAGGAAAATCTTTTTTATTTTAATGATTTAAACAAAATCGATTAACAACTTCTTTTTTTATTAATAAATTAATAAAGTTTTTTTATTTAAAAATTATAAACTGAAGAATCAAACTTAGCTTAAATTTATTTAACAACTTAGAAACAAGATAGTCTTTTCATTAAAATACTAAAAGAGATTTTTCAAATGAAAAACATTCAAAAATTCTATTTATTCTGAGAAATTTATTTAGAGTTGACTTTTCTATTAAAATAAATCTTTTGAAAAACAAAAAAATAATGATTTTATAAAAAGATTGTTAATTGATTAATCTGTTGAAATACTATTGCGAATTAATTTTATTTAGGTTTCTCCAAATACTTAAAAATCATTAAGAATAAAATATTTCATATAGAGTTTTAATAAATTTGAAATATAAAAACATAAATGATAGAAATATTTAAAAGAATATTTAGAATGAAATAAATCGAAAGAAAATAAAATTTCTTATTTAATCTTGATCATTTTTAGAATTAAAAAAGTAATAAAAATCGATTTCCAATTAAAAAGAGAATTTTTATTTTATTTTTAACAAAATAAATTCGATTAAAATCAGATAGATTTTTATTTCGAAAAATAAAAATAATTTTAATTTTAAGTAAAAATAATTTATTTGAAAATTTATTTTATTTCTTTCTTTATTCTTCAAGTTTTTCTTTTATTTTAATATTTGAAAAAAAGAAATAAAATTTCCTATTAGCATATAGGGGTAGTACAGTTCACAGTTCCAAGTTCAGATGAACTGGTCAAATAACTGTATAGGCAGTTCTTTTGAAAGGAACTGAACTGTTCTAACAGTTCTTTCAGAGGAACTGATCTGTTTCAAATCCGTTTTTATTCTCGAAAAACTAGTTTTCGGACAGTTCAGTTCCCGTCAAAAGAACTATTATACAGTTCTTAAGAACGGAACTAATATGGAACTGTCCTACCCCTATTAGCATAGAACGTTCATGTCTAATTGAAATAATATCGAATAATGAGATGAATATTTTTAACACTTTCTCACTAGCTATTCGAAAAATGTTGTGTCCACCTACGACAGAATGTTGCTATTTATCAACATCTGACTAGAAAGGGTTAAAGATATATTATTTAGATAAATAAAATTAACGAATCTATTATTATAAAATTCTTATTATTTAATTTAGAAAACAACTTACTTATTTCTGTTTTTATTAAATTTGGTAAAAAAGCTCTTGCAATTTCTTTATTTTTTTTGCAACTAAATGAAATTTAATATGATTTAATATAAAAAATATATAAATACTTTTTAAAATTCACCATTTAATAAATTCATTTTCTGTTACTGGATATTTATTACAAATTTTCATAATTTGTTCAGCAATAGATTCTGCTTTAGGTATATTGACACTTGATGAACCATTATTAAGTTCCTGTATTGTTTCAATAAACTTACCTATGTATTTAACACCAATTCTTTTAGAATGATCATAATCAAGAACAGAAAATATCTAAATATAAAGAAAAATTTTTTAGAATATATTGGAATTTTTTTTATCACAAACTAGATGAAGTCGTATCTCGGGATCACTTGAACTTGTAATAGCAACAGCAGTCATAAATTCTGAAAAGTTTATTTTGTCATTGTTGTCTTTATAGATTGTTTTGAATGCCAATTTACAGAATTCTTTCGGATCGCCTCTAAACATCAATAATCAATATAAACTACGAACTATATGAATTTTGCTTTGTAAATTTATAGAAATTTCATTTCAAAAATGATAATTAAAAAAAAAGATTTGATCAATAATATAGTTTGAGTGTATAGATATATTTTACAGATTGAGATCATCATGATATTATCAACTAATTCGATTTGATCAAAAATTTTAAGAAAATAGATAAAAGATAGCTCACGAAATCTGAATGAGTAACGATCTTTTCATTTTGAAGGTTAATGAATCTCTTTTTATATTATATGTACACATAATTCATCATTACAATGAAAAAAAATAAATTTTGATTATTTTCAAAAATATGAAGACATTTAAATAATAGTATTTAAGATCGAATCCAGGGTTAAATTAAACAAGTAGTCAATTGATTTATTTGTTTATTCAATCATTTATATATTCTACTAATGTGAATAAGAATGCTCCTATGGTATCTTTGGGTTGAGATAGGGACTTATCAACTGAACAGTAAAATAAATGAAATGGTTAATATAATATCTGTAAGTGGTAGTAGAAAAATATAGTTTTAATCAGTTAAGGGTATGGTTTCGATCCGTAGAAAACATTTTTTGTCAGTGCAAAATGCACTTTAGTAAAACAAGAGAAATGCAGTAAAAGAGCTACCGAAAAATTAACAAGAAATCTGCCAAAATATTAAGTAAGAAATTTATAAATTAGTGCTAATAAAGAGAACGAACATTAAATTATTGCATCAATAGAGCTGGTTTAGTTTGAGGGTGAGGGTGTGGCTATGAGGATACTCTATATTATAGTTACACCCACACCCTCGTCCGATTGGTTTCAGTCCTTATTGTTTTTTCTTATTGAAAATAATTATTGAATAATATTAACTATTTATAGTTGGAAAAACTTACTTAGGAAAAAGTTTTTTCAATTCTTTAATAAAATCTTCCTTTGAAAGTTCACCATCAGGACTTAACATACAAGACATATAGAAAATATAGAAATTTGAAAATTCTAATGTGTACTTACTAATCATTGATAAATTCTTGAAATTTATTTTTTAAATCCCGTTCTACCAAATTTGGATTTTCTTTCAAAATTAAATTAATTTGTTCAGTAGAAAGGTTACCTAGATACATTAAAATAGAATCAATATTTATTTGATAACATATTTTTATATGTAATTATTTCTATATCTGATTTAAACTCTTCATTCTTATTTATTGAGTCAAAATATTATTAAATTCACTTAATATAGTTAACATAAAAAATAAAATTCAAATTATCTAATAATATACTTACATAATGAATCTTTTAAGACATCGCGTGATTCGATTGATCCATTTCTTGAATAATAACAAATAGCAGATTTAGTTGATTCTTTTACTAAATGTGACTGTAAATCATAATCAATAACCCAAAACTTAGCATTTTTATTATCTTTTTCATTGTTTTTTAAATTATTAAAATATTTTATTTGTTTTAATGAATTTTTTTTATTTTGATTTACCCATTCTTCACATATATGTAATAAATAAATATCATTATCTTCAATATAATCTTCAATGTAATCTTCAATTGAATGAATTTTTTCTAATAACTCATTTTTATTTGGACTAATTCTTTTTAAATTGTTTATTTTATTTTCAATATATTTATTCTTCTCAAGAAATTTTTCAATTTCTATACATGAACATGAGTGGTTGCAAAAACCTCTAATAAGTTTAATCATTTCTGATTCTTCAGATTTATTACTACGAATAGCAACTAATAATTTTGATATTTCACCTTTTAGTTCTGATTCTTCATCATTAAAATTTGATATTTTTGTTTCAATTAAATCAAGCCATTGACGAGGAATGTATTTTGTCCATGGCTTGATATCATGGAAAAAATCATTTAATTTCTTTTGTTGATTATTCATTTGTTCAAATATATTTCCAAGACGATTAATAATTTTTAAAGATACATCTTGTATCAATCTAATATAAAAAAACAATTTTAATATATGAATGAAACTTGACTGATATTAAGGCTGTTTTCTCATCCCAAAAAATATACCAATTTTATTAATAGTAAAATCAAATCAAGAGAGATTTTTAACGATGTTTCTCAATGAGTTTTTAGAACCACATTCATACTTTCATATGGAAAGTACCAAAAATAAATATTGATAATTCTTTTGAAGAGAATATGAAAGGGAATTGAAAGATATTCGGAATGAATCTTTCAAATAGCATCTGAAGTCTCTCTTGATTTGATTTTAATACAATAGATCGATATAATTATGAAACGAAAAAGATCTTAATACTACTTAAATGTCTTTACAACTGTGTTCTTTTTTACAAACCTAGAAATATTATTTTTGACTTTTGCTATTTTTGCAATTTGTTCTAAAGAACAAAGTGTATATATAAGTTGGATTCCTTTTCCATTATTTGTTGATTTAATAAGATTTGGAACATCTTCGCAAACACTCATAATACCTTCAATTGTTTGTGGACATTTATTAGTTAATGCATCACCAGAAAAAAATATTTTTAATGACGTAACATCCAGCTTTTCTTGTTTATTACAATTTAAATCTGCTTTTCCTTTAATACCAATTTCCACGTTTGCAAAACTTGCTTTTAACATACCTTCAATTTGTTCTTTTTCATCACTGTTTTCTGCTATTTGTTCAAATGTTGCAGCTACATTAGCTCCCCATGTAATTCCAACAACAGCATGTGTTGCATTAGAATCTTGAAATGCATAAGACGAAAAATATTCACATAACTTTTCCATAGATAGCGATAAATGTTCGCGCTTTGTTTTAATTTGATATATAAATGTACCTCGAACAGTATGACTATTTCTTTTTGTCTGTGTTAAATATTTTGCTGATTCCCCAACATGAACTAATCCTGCCATTAAACTTAATTTTAAATCAGCTTCAATATTTAACTTATCTAATGTTTCTTTTTCTGAATTATGAAAATCAAGCCAATAGCGTACATTAGCACAATCATAACATTTTAAAAATGAAACCGGTAATTCCTTTTCAAATAAATTTCCCAGTACGAATTGATCTGTACGAATATCATATAATGAACCAAGACCTTCCAAACGTCCAATTGCTTGTCGTTCAATTACTTCATCTGATTCCATGAGATTATTTTTACTCTAACATAAATTAAGAAAAATATTAAACAGTTTCAAATCATTTTCTATATTGACTACAGTTGTGTTCTTGGGATGGAGTAACTTGAAAATATTCGAATATAAAAGATTCGATATTTATACATCCTGAATCATTTTCCTAAACTGCGATTCCATATACCGAAACACTTTCAATAAACAAACTGTTTTGAACATCTAGTCGGATAGCAGAAGTTACGTGATTCCAGTCCTGTAAAGAGCATCTTTTTCTTCGTTTCGTCACATAATATTGATCTCATCTGTTGCTGTACAGCTCTGTACATATAAGAGCCAACAGCAGGTATGGGTGCGAGTGGACTGCGGACGCCTGTCTTCTCTTAACTTACATCCCAAACCTACACCCCCACTATTCAACGATAGTGACTTCTCAATTGATAAAATATCGTGAATGAGAACAGAAAATAAAAAAGAATATATACTTTTTATCAATAATTTCTTTCTCTTTTTATCCTCTTCCTGTTCTCTCAGTTATCTCAATGCCTATACTTACGAAAATAAATGAAGTACTATCTTGAGGGTGTGGGTGTGGGCGTTCATTACTCATATGCAGCTACACAAATACCCACATCCACCCACACCCACAGTCATACCCATACTCACAACCAGCCACAATCGGGCGCATACCCTTAAGCTGTATAATTTGCAGTATGAGAACAACTAACCGTTCCACTACTTTGACAAAACTGATTTATCATTTGTTGATCGATGTTTGATAGATTATTGTCGCGTAGAAAACGAGTTGTACGATTTTGACCAGACGGATTTTGCGAATATAATGGTTCGTAGTGAGTGCCATTGTAAGCGACATAAGCAC
Source organism: Adineta steineri (assembly GCA_905250115.1). NCBI lineage: Eukaryota > Metazoa > Rotifera > Eurotatoria > Adinetida > Adinetidae > Adineta > Adineta steineri. The sequence goes on along the minus strand of CAJNOI010000338.1, from coordinate 49,838 downwards.
AATATATGGCATCTGTCGGTCCAATCGGAATGATACGACTGTTAATAACATCAAGAACTCGGACTTCGATACCATGAAACGTTGCGAAGAGACCAATTTCAATATTACCACCCCAACTATTAGGTTGCTGAATCCACTGTATGTATTCATCACGCGGTCTCTCGAGCACAACATCAGTATATGTTACTGGATCATTTTCGATCATGCAAGCGAGATCATTTCTCAGTCGTATATTGGTATCATGTGCATTTTCAACATCGAAATTTCCGTTATTGATGATAAAGTTAAGCGTAGTAAACAGACATGAATTGTCAGCTGGGACTTGTTGTTGTTGATATACGGATGACACAGGATTCTCGATGGAAACCGTCGAAAGTTTGTCATTCGTTTCGTTTTTCATAAGTGTTGTTTACGTAGTCTGCAATATACGATCATTTACATGAGACAACATATGGAATCATAGCGCATACTAGAAAAAGTGGAAGAGTAGTAGTAGGACGCACATGTCGTATGATGTAATTCCTAGAGATAAGCATCTACATTTATTTCCTTTCATTTTGACTCCACTAAAATATCTGTTCGAAGTGCACTGTCGAAAAAAGATGTCGTAATGAATCACTTAGGATTTTACCGAAGATCCTGAACTTTTCGGAGCTCTAGATTCGGGTACTATTCATAAAAAAAACGTGAAAAATCTGATTTTCATCGATTCTATATGATGAAAAATTGATTTATATGTCACGACGGGTATGAGTGTGGATGAATGTGGGTGTGGGTGGCAATATGATAGTTATTATGTTAGTGTACCTACATCCGCACACCGTCAAGTACATAAAGGGGAGCGGAGAGGGAAAACTCACTATTCTTGGAAGCTGAAAAATCAAACTGCTAAAACGTAATGAAAGTGTGTCGTTCTCCAGTCCCGTATGAAACTTCTTCTGTGTTCATCAGAAGTGTTGAGGGTGTAGGTGTCTCTAAAGTATCATCAACAGTCGTTTCCCGTCCTCTGATGGAAGAAGGGTGTAGGTGTGTGTGGGGGTGGGTAGATATTAGCGTCAGTGGTGATATAAGCTAACGCTAAATGAAGATTAGATGTGCTTTTTGATCTAAATTCTTCGAACATCTGCCCAGATAGCAGAAGATACGTGGTTCGAGTCCTGTGAAGGACATCTTTGCCATAGTTTTGTCACATAACATCGGTCACATCTGTTTTTCTACAGCTCTGCACATATAAGAGCTAACACTAGGTATGGGTGCGGGTGTGCTGTGAGCGTCTATCTTCTCTTAACGCACATTCCATACCTACAACTTAAGTATTCAACGATAGCGACTTCTCAAGTGATAAAATATGTTAAATAAGAAGAGAAAATCAAAAGGAATGGTTCTTTTCAATAATTTCTTTCTCTTTTTTTGCTTTTTCTATTCTCTCAGTTATCTCAATGGCAATACTTACGAAAATAAACGAAGTAATATGTTAACCAGATGCTGAAAATAAGTGGGAGATGATGACTACCAGAACGATAAAAGAATCAGTAATCGTATTTTATCTGAAATAGAAACAAATAAATTGAATACAAAACTCAAATATAATTAGATTATCAAGTTTTATATGAAGACCAAATGTTTGTTCATCAAAATTCGATTCTATTTTCAATTCGAATCATTTCAGTTCAGTTTCGTACCCAGCATATCTTTGCAAAAATAGATTTTCTTCTAAATCGTAACGGTCAAAAAAAATCTAGAATAATCCTACTTAAACTTATACACATAATGTCATATAACAATAATAAGCTTTTGTGAAACACGAACTAAAAGGAGTGTTGAAGTTTTTAAGGGTAGAAATCATACCCATCCTCTGACCTTCTCCCTCAGACCGTGACAGCAGAGATGTCCATCGCGGTTGAGAATCTGCCGCTGCCGCGCCGCGGCGATATTGTAAAAAAGCTAACGCGCCGCTGCCGCGCCGCGACTATAATAAAAAGAAGTGTGCCGCACCGCGCTCCTATAAAAGGTTGCCGCTACCGCGACGCTGCCGCGATGGGACTTTTAAAAATCTTCCGAGTCTCAAGGCTGAGAGTGGTTTAAACGAGTGCTGTTGCTGCTAATCGATGAGATTCGTCTAGTTTTACATTGTGGAATACGTCAATGTCGAGATTATGTGTAAATTTCGTAATTTTTAAAATTGTTTCCTGAAAGAGCTACCGCGCCGCTGCCGCGACCGTCTGATAAAAGTTGCTGCCGCGCCGCGAACGCCACGGCGGCAGCGGCGCGGCAGCGGCGCGGCAGCGGTAGCGGCAGCGGCAGCGCCGCCATGGACATATCTGCGTGACAGGCATTATTAATTAATATTAATCAAGTAGCATTAATTATTTGTCATTAATCAAGTAATATTAATTGATTATTAATAGCTAATTCATATTATTTAATTCATAATAATTAGGGTGAGTGTGGATGAGAATGACTTATTCTTATTTATACATTTATATTTACACTCATCCATCCTTATTTATCGTCCAATCTCTTCAACAGTATCATAATAATCATAGATATTTCCATGTTTAAGTGTAGCTGGTTCTGGTTGACGACCACTTGTATTTTTATCTGCATTTCGATTAGTTAATGTAATAGCTCGATTACTAACATCAATTGACACATTTTTATCTTTTGTTAAATCATTTCCATCTTTCGATAATGTTACATTAACTAATGGACTACCAATATAAAAAATTTTAATAACAATTGATTCACCTTTATCATAATTAAGAACATCTTGATATTTTGGTGGTGCTAGAAATAAAAGAATATATAGTAAAAAATTTATTTTTATTTATAGATTTAAACTTATATCGAACATTAACATTACAACGACACATTCTTGAACCACCTTTATAAGTGCTTTAATACTATATTTATCAACATCATCTGATGTAGCATTCTTGATAATCGAAAGACATTTATCACCATCATTTGTTATAGTATATTTAGCACCTTGAGAGACTTCTTTTGTACCTTTGAACTTAATTATTTATTAGAAAGAAATAGTTTGATATAACTAATTAACGAAAAGTAACGAACCATTCAACATCAGGTTTAGGTGTTCCAATAACTTCACATTCCAATGTAATTGTTTTACCTTCAATACCTTCAGCATCTTTTAATTTTTTAAGAAATTCTGGTGGAGTAGATGCATTTGGATCTTTAACCTAATGAAATAAAAAATCTTATTTAGAAAGTATTGAAAAACTTCATTTCTATATACTTTAGTTGGTGTAGTTGCATCAGATGGTGCTCCTTTACCAGCTTCATTTTCAGCTGTAACACGAAATTCATAAATATGATCTTCGACTAATGATGGTACTGTAAAATGTGTTGATTGGCATGGTGACATATTGACTGGTATCCATTTATCAGTATTTCCTTCACGTTTTTCAATCCAATAACCAGTTATAGGACCACCACCATCAGAAGTTGGTTTTTCCCAATTAAGTGTGACAGTATTATTTGTCATTCCAGTCATATCTCGTTGTCCTGGTGCACCAGGTGGTTCTATTTAAAATTAAAAAAAAACTTTTTTTAGAAAAAATAAAATTAATTATAATTAACATACTGAATGGAAGTTTAGCAGTAGTTGGTGCTGTTGAACGTAATGGTTCACTAGTACCATTTTCATTAATAGCCATAACACGAAAATCATATTCATGTCCATCAAGTAATGATGGAACAGTAAATGTTGTTTCTTTACATGCTTGTGTAACTGGTATCCAAGCATCGGCTCCTTTTGATGTATCACGTCGTTCAACAACATAACCAGTTACTTTACTACCACCATCATCTTTTGGTGGTTTCCATGAAAGTGTTGCACGATCTTTCGATACATTTGATATTTCAAGTGGACCAGTTGGAGGAAGTGGTGGTGCTATAGTAAAAAAAAACTTTAATCTGAAGTTTTATGATAGTTTTTAATCATACCAATGATTTTAACTTTCAAAGGAACATTACATGATCCTGAATCATTTGCAACATTAATTGCATATTTACCAGCATCTTCTCGTTCAGTATCTGAATAAGATTAAATATAGAATTTAGAAAACGAAAAAAACAAATTTGATAGAATACAAACCAGGTATTGTAACAACAATAAAATCATCAAATTCTTGAATACGTACACGATCATCATTAGCTAATGATTGACCATCTTTATTAACTTGAAATTTAAATGGACCTTTTCCAGTAATAGGAATTTTAACTTTTAATGTATCACCCAATGGAACTCGTTGTTCTTCTGGTTCACGTGTAAGTTTAGGTGGTGCTAAAAAAAGAAGGCAATAGATAAAATTAAATAGTAATGAATTTAAACTCTAATAAAAACATACTTTTAACGTGAAAAACAGCTTCACATGTGTCACGTCCAAGTGGATTAACAATTTCACATGAAATCTTTGAATTATTATCACTATCCCAAGCTTCATTGAATATTAATGTCGATTTTGATTCATTTGGTCTTGTAACAATACGATAACGACCAGATGATGATAATTCTAAACCATTACGAAACCATTTAACTTCAGGTGCTGGATTAGCATCAAATTCAATTGTAAATGTTGCTTCACCATTAAGAGGTGCACTTGTATCTGTTAATTTTTTAACAAATGTTGGTGCTCGTCCATCTAAATATATCATATGTAAATATTTTAATTTAAAACAAAAATATTCTATTACTTGGATATTCAGTTATTTTAACTCGACCAGTTGTTGAACTTGGTTCACTTTCACCAGCTTTATTAACTGCTTTAACACGAAATTCAACTTCACCATTTTCGGGTAAATCAGTTATTGTAGCATTATTATCAACTGACATATATGGTGAGGCTTTAACCCATTGATCAGTGCCAGCTGGTCGTTTTTCAACAATATAACCAGTTATTTTTGAACCACCATCATTTGTTGGTGTTGCCCATGCTAATTCAACGTAATTTTTACCAACTTTCTTCACTTCTGGTATACCAGGTGATGAAGGTGCGACTAGAAACAAAAACAAAACGAGCATATTTTTATTTTTCAATGAATTTTTTCACATACCACTATCAGGTTTAAGTGTAACTGGTCGATCAAGTTTAGTATATTCTCCCCAACCAGCAGCATTTTTAGCTTTAACACGAAATTCGTATGGTTTTCCTGTTGAAAGATTATCAACTGTAAAATCATTTCCTTTAATTGGATAATCATTTGCAATTTCCCATATATCACTATCGGGTTTTTTTATTTCAACTTGATAAGCAGTTACTTTGGAGCCACCATCATTTTTAGGTTTATCCCATTTTAATGTAACTGAATTTTCTGTTTGTTTACCAACTTCAACATTAGCTGGACCTTGTGGTGCATCTAAACATAATCGACAGGAAAAGATATTTTTATCGATTCAATTTTATTTCAATAAAAATTTACCAAAAGGATTTTTTGCAATAATTGGTTTTTCACATTCTAATGGTACACTTTGTCCATAAAGATTTTCAGCCGAAACACGAAATTTATATTCTGAACCTTCATTAAGTCCAGTTACTTCATAAAATGGTGAACGACAGAAACTTGATACTTTTTGCCATTCACCTTTTTTCGTGTCAAATTTTTCAATAATATAATTAGTAATTGGTGAACCACCATCAGTCTTGGGTGGTTTCCATGTCAATAAACATGAATCAGGTTTTACATCAGAAATATTTAATGGTCCTTCGGGTGTATCTAAAATTCAAAGAAAATATTAGAATTTAATGTTCGAAAAAAAGAAACTAACCTGGTTTATCAACAACAATAACTTTCATTTGAACAGTTTCTTGTCCAAGATGATTTTTCAAAGTACATGAATATAAACCAGTATCACCAGCTTTTACTTTTGGTACAATAAGTTCAGCAATACCATCTTTAACAGTTACTTGATTATTTCCATCAGGTTTAATTTCATCGCCATTTTTAGCAAATGTAACTTGTGGTGCAGGTGAACCAACAAATGGTACAGTAATTTTAAGATCTTCACCAGCACGAACAATAATTTCTTTTGGACTAAATGCACTGAAACCAACAGCATGTGGAGCAACATCAGGTGGACGAGCTTGAATTGGTCCTTCGGTTTTAGCTAAAAATAGAATATGAATTAAAAATAATAGCAACAAAAAATAAATTCAAATATTTACCATATTCTCCTGGACCAGCTCTATTAACGGCAGCAACACGAAATTCATATTCTTTGCCATCAACAAGAGCAGGAACAGTATATTCAGTACCTGCAGTTGGTTCGCGGTTGACACTAAAATTTGAATTGAATTTTAAACGATAACTGAAATTTAATAAATTATTTCTCTTACGGAATCCATCGATCAGTTCCTTTTTCTTTCTTTTCAATTAAATAACCTCGAACTGGATTTCCACCATCATTTTGTGGTCGTGCCCATTGTAATGTTATTGATTCACTTGTATGTCCTATACATTCAGGTGTACCTGGTGCATCTGGTGGTCTAAATGGCCATTTAGCTTTAACTGGTGTATCAACTACTAACGCTTCTGAAAGACCATTATCATTTTCAGCAGCTACACGAAATTCATAATTTTTTCCATCTTCTAAACCTCTAACATCACACGTTGTGCCTAATACAGGTGGACCAACTTTTGTCCATTTTTCTGTTCCTGCTTCACGTCGTTCCACAACGTAATGTTTTATATCATTACCACCATCATCTTTCTATAAAATAAGAAAACACAATGAAATACAATTGAAATTCTTTTTTTTTGTAAATTTAATTTACTGGTGGTTTCCAATTAAGTGTACATCCTTCAGCAGTTACATTTGTTGCGTCAAGTGGACCTTCAGGTTTTGTTGGTGGTGAAAGAACATTAACACGAAATTGTACTTGATTTGTACCTTCACTATTTTTTAATACTAATTTATATATACCAGTATCTCCTCGTTCAGCTTTACGATTAAGTAATGTAACAACATTATCTAATGTCTAAAAGAAACAAAGTTTACTTTTTTCTTCTTTTTGTGTTTCTCTTCTTACTTTAAGATTCACACGATCATCAGGAGCTAATTCTTTATCATCAACAAACCATTGAGCTGTTGCTTTTGGTGTAGCTTTACATGGTATATGTAATTCGAAATCTTTGCCAGCTTTTACTGTTATATCTTTAATACTACCCAAATCAAGAAATGATGGTTTGTCTACATAAGAAAAAAACAATGATTAGTAAATTATAAGCAGTACGTATAGTAAATGATATACCTGGTTGATCTTGAACAGTAATTGCATCTGTTGGTCGACTTGGTTCACTAGGACCAATTGCATTAACAGCTCGAATACGAAATGAAACATCTTCACCTTCTTTTAAATTTGGAACAGTATATGAATGTTCACGGCCTTGTACTTCGCCAACTTCAGTCCAATCACGACTAAATAAAAACATTTAAAATTCTTATTGTAATTTTATTTTCAATTAATTATTTAAACAAACCCATCAGCTGGTTTTTTCTCAATAACATAACCTGTTATTCTAGTACCACCATCATTTGCTGGTTTTTTCCATGAAAGTGTTACTGAATCTTTTGTAATTTTTTCAACTTTTGGTTGATCAGGTGCATCAGCTGCATACATTGGTACTTCAGCTTTTTGTGCTTGTGATGGTTTGGATGGTGTTCCAGGTCCAGCACCATTAACAGCAGCAACACGAAATTCATATGTTTGACCTTCACGTAAACCAGTGGCAGTATATTCTGTACCTTTAGTTGGAAAACTATTGCATGGTACCCAATTATTACTACCCTTTTCACGCATTTCAACATTATAACCAGATATTGGATTTCCACCATCTTTTTTCGGTTTTTCCCATTTAAGTTTAATAAATGTTGAATTATATTCGACTATTTCTGGTGTCTCTGGTGCATCAGGTGCATCTAAAACAACACAAAAACATTCATTCAAAAGAGAAATATTGATTGTTTTTTTTACCATATGGTGGTTTAACAGTTATAGCAGATGTTGTTTCTAATGGTTCACCAATGCCATAGATATTTTCGGCTTTAACTCGAAATTTAAATTTTTTATTTGTTTCTAAATCTTTAATAGTTCCTTTTGGTTGTGTAAATACACCAGGAACTTTTTCCCAACGATCAGAATTTTCTGCACATTTTTCAATAATATAACCTGTAATATCTCCACCGCCATTTTCTTTTGGTGGTTTCCATTGAAGTGAAACACTATCTTTTGTTGTTTCTGTTGTTTCTAACGGACCTTCAGGTACTCCAGGTTTATCCAATACAATAACGTCAATATCACATTCATCTTCACCCGAATCATTTTTCAATTGGATTTTATATTTTCCTGTATCTCCTCGTTTAGCTGATGGTTTATGTAATTTAGCATGTATATCATCACTTTCAAGTTGAGTACTAAATAAAAAAATTCAGTTTAAATTGAAAGAAAAAAATCATTTATAAAACAAACTCTCGAGTTGGTTGAACAGTTTCACCGTCTTTTATCCAAGTAATTACTGGTGTAGGTGACCCATTTATTGGTACATCAATAGTTAAAGGTTCACCAGCTTTGACACGTATTTCTTTTTTGCCAAGTGGACCAAATAAACTACTCAGATCAAACGATGGTTTTTCTAAAACAAACAAAATTCAGTAAGAATTTCAGCTACAGAAAAAGATAATCTACAGATTTGGGATCAAAAAATATAAAGAAGCTGATTTGTTGTCTTAAAATAAAATATTCGAAGTTGACATACCTTTTTCTGGACGAGCAGCAATGCCACCAGATGAACTACTTGGTTCACCTGGACCAGCTTCATTAACAGCAGAAACACGATATTCATATTCTTTCATAGCTGTTACATTTTCATCAACAAAGTTTGTTCCCTAGAAGAACAACAAGAACGTATGAAATTAAATGATTTCATATGAAACTTACTTTGTGAAGTTCACCACGATTAATTTTTGTCCATTCTTTCTTGCCTGTTTTGTCTCGTCGTTCAACAACATAACCTTTAACTGGATTACCACCATCATTTCTTGTTGGTGTCCATTTCACTTCAATATGTTTACGATCACGCGATACACATTCTGGTGTACCTGGTGCGCCTGGTTCAGCTATAGAGTAGAATAAAAAAATTAATTCAAAATAAAAATAAATAAAACTAAAAAAATTTACTAAATGGATTCTTAACAAGAACAGCTTTGTCAGTGACTAATGGTTCAGAAAGACCATTTGCATTTTCAGCCATAACACGAAATTCATATTCATGTCCTTCTTTCAATTTTCCTATTGTTACTTGTGTACCATTAACAGCTTCAGCACAACGTACCCAATCACCACTCTTTTTATCGCGTTTTTCAACAACATAATTTCTATAAAAAATAGTCATTTTTGTCATTAGAGAAAAATCATATTCGAATATCTTACGTGATTTCTTTGCCACCAGTATCTGTTGGTGGAAGCCAGGCAAGTGTAACACTTGATTTATTAACGTCCTTAACTTCTAATGGACCGCGTGGCATTGATGGTGGACCAAGAACAATAACTTCACAATCAGCAGTGTCTGATCCAGAATCATTAACTAAACGAATTGTATATCGACCTGTATCGGCTCGAACAGCTTTTGTAATAATAAGTTTAGCTAATTTATCTGTTAGTGTCATTTGTGTACGATCATCAGATTTAACCTCCTTAAACAAAAGAAGTCAAAATTAAATAAATAACAAAAAATCTCATATATATATACATACAGTTGATTCTCGTTGCCAATTCATAGTTGGTAATGGTTCAGCTGCATATGGAGCTTCTAATGTTATTGTTTGACCTGCTTTAACAGTAACTGATTTAAGATTAACTTTATTTATACGTGGTTTTACTAAATAAAAAAGAATTTCTTTGATTGTCTTATTAAAAAAAGAGAGAGATATTTCATACAGAAACGTGGTTTAGCAAGAACTACTCTTGATGGTTCACTAGGTTCTGATGGACCAGCTTTATTAACAGCAACAACACGAAATTCATATTCTTTTCCTTCAGATAAACCACCACAAGAACCTTTTGTTGAACTACCAGGAATTTCTGCACCCTAAAAAAAACAATAATTTTCGTTTTTACATGAAAATAACAATAACAAATAATCAACCTTTTGCCATTGATCTTTTCCTTTTTCTCGACGTTCAATAACATATTTTTCAACAGGTGCACCACCATCTTTTTCTGGTGCTTGCCATTCAAGATCAACACGATCTTTATCCCAATCAGATACTTCTGGTTTACCAGGTGCACTTGGTTCATCATATGGATTTCTCGCTAATGTTGTACCACTTGTTTCTAATGGTTCACTTTCACCTTCTTTATTAACAGCACGGACACGAAATAAATATTCTTTTCCTGGTGTTAATTTGTTTACACGTAATGATGTATTATCTCCATTAACTTCACCAGCTGGTCCCCAAGTACCACGTTCAACATCTTGTTTTTCAACAATATATCTTTCAATATTTGAACCACCATTATCCAATGGAGGTTTCCATGAAATAACAGCACTTTCTTTCAGTACATCAGACACTTTCATTGGACCTTCAGGTTTACCAGGACGATCTTAATTATAAACAAAAAACGAGATATTGAATTTTCCTTTATGATCTATTTATAATTAAAATATTCTTACCAAGAACAGTTACCGCAATAGGAATTTTAACTTCTCCTTTTGCATTTTTTAATATTAATTCATATTGACCTGTGTCACCTCGTTTTGATTTTTCACTAAAAAAATATAAAATCATGTTTATAGTAAGAAAAAACATCAAATCATTTTTTTGTCTTACATATTTAATTTACATCGTTTTGCATCGATTGATGTTTGACATGATGAACCATCTCCAGGTTGAACTGGTTTACCATCTTTCAACCAAACCATTGTTGGTGCTGGATAAGCATCATAAGGAATTTCAAGATCAAGTGGTCGTCCAGCTTTAATTGTAACAGATTTACCAAAACGTGTTGCATCAATACGTGGTGGTTTTTCAGCTAAATAATTTTTATTAATGAATTATTTCAAATATACAAACAAAAAGATTTTCATACATTCTTTAACAGATATTTTGCAACTTTCTTTCAAATCACCACATTGAAATGAAATTTCTCCAGCATCTTTAAGACCAACACTTTTTAATTTTAATTTATAAACATTTCCTTCAGTAAGAATAACCGTTCTAAATAATAATAATATAAAGAATCGAATAAAGTATATGATTATATTTTACTTTTGATCTGGATACATGACTTTGCCATCTCTCATCCATTTGCCTCGTGGATCAGGTTTAGATAATGTAACTTCAAGTGTAAGATCTTCTTCTTCCAATGCATCAATATCTTTTAATCCTTTTTCAATTCGAAGTGCAGCTAAAAAAATAATATTTTTTTTTTAAATAAAAGTTCAATAAAAAAAAGTTCAATAAAAAAAAGAATAATTATCATACGTTTAATAGATACATCACAGTGTGTTGACATAACACCTGTTTTGCATTCATATCTTCCTTTATCTTCAGTTGGACTTAATTTCTTAATAACCATTTTACGAACTTTTCCATACGATATTATTTCATATCTATCAGGATATAATTCCGGAAGAATTTTCTATTATAAATAAAGAATTGAAAATATATCTTTTTGTTGATAAATAATATTTTACACTTACTTCACCCTCAAAGAACCAATCACATTCGGCATCTTCATCTTGAACACTACATTCAAGTTCAATTTTATCATTTTCATCACCTTCTAATGTTGCAGGTAATTTTGTTTCAAAACGCCATTGTGGTTCTATTAAAAATATTTTGAAAATATTATTTTAATTTTTCCCTATATTGAATTACCTTCGACATAGACTGAACCAGTAGTTTTAATACCACGTTCATCATCAATTTGACATGTATATTCACCTATAAGAAATCATTAGATAAATAAATTAAATTCATTTTTCTAACCTTCATCAGCTTTAGTTGTTTTAAATATACGGAAGATACATCGTGTCATATCTTGATGATATTTCATACGTTTATCTTTTTCAGTCTAAATATAAACAAAAAAGAAATCAAATAGTAATACTATATGAGATTGTAATGTACCTTTGTGATATTCCTAAACTTACTCATGAAAAGTTATTACAGACTTTCTAACTATTGCAGACAGTTTGTTGAAATCAAATCAAACTAAGACATCTCTCGATTTCCTACTTATGGTTTTTGTCATCAGCGAAATTTCAAAGAATTTAGAAATATGTCATATTGAATTTCGTACTGAACAAATACGAATTTCCTCTACAATTGTAATTCGTGAAATGTACACTTACGTCAATAAGAACTCCATTTTTATACCATTTAACAGGTGCATTTGGATCATTAACGTGGTATTCAAGTATAGTTGGTTTTGTTCGAAATACTTCCATTCTAGCTGGTAATTCTTTATAGAAATCATACAATGGTATAGCAGCTAAAAGAGAAAAAGACAAAATTCATATTTTTTTTTATAATATTATTTTTTAAATACATACGTTTTACTTCTAACCATGCAGATGTTTCAATATCATTTACACGACAAAAATATTTTCCTGAATCATCAGGATGTAATTTATAAATAGTTAATTTTTGTCTAGATAAAATATTGATAGAGAGAGAATAAAAGAAAAGAGAATTCTTGTAACTCACTTTGCTCCGCTTGAATCAAAATGATATTTTAAACCATGAAAAATTTCAACTTTATTTTTAAGCCTTTAAATAAAAAATATTGAATTTTCTATTGCAACAAAATCTAATCTTATTTGGAACCTACCATCGTATACGTGTACTAGGTTTGCAAAACGTACAATTAAACGTAATTTCTCCATCTTCTTCTTTACATTTAATATCTTGTAATGGTTCAACAAATGCTTCTTTTTCCTATTTATGGCAAATATTCAAATGTATTAGATATGTTCATATCACATATACATATATATATATCATGCTCATGCAGTATCAAATCCAAACACATGTATTGACAAACATTCATGCATTCGAATAAATAAAAAACGAATAATGTATATATATATATATAGCGATCTGTGGCCATTCCGAAGCAGCAGTTTAAATATTGACAAATATATATATATATAAGTCCATGATGCGTATAAATATGGTTCACCTTTTCTGGTCGTTTAACTTTATGTAAAGTTGGCCAATCAGGTACAACTTCAGCTAATGATGGTCGACGTGTTTTGGAATCTCGTCTAACTTTAAGTAAATTTTCTTGATCAACACGACGAAGTGATGGTCGTCGATCATCCATTATACTTGAACGACGTGAACCAGATCCATTATCATCGCCACCACCCGTCTGAGATAATATAGATATTCATAACAACACATAAAAATCAAAAAAAAATGCATTCTAATTCTGATACTATTTTAAATATCACCACAAGAAATGATTAGGTTCTATTTTACTTTTGGTTGAAAATTTTTCTAACTAAGGTTTTTTAATAAAAAAATTTTATTGATGAATCTATTACCTCTTCTGGTTGATCCATACGAATTTGTGGAGCTAAAATAAAATCGAATAATATTTTTAAAAAAAAAGAACAAATTCATAGTTAAATGAATCATGCAAAAGCATTTTAATCTATATATCTATTCTATAATATATAACTAATTATTTTTCCTATACTAAATAAATACGTTTTAAATTTATTTGTTCTCTTTCTTCTTCTTCAATTTTTTTCTTTTGTTTATCGCGATGTTTAAGTAATTCACGAAAATCTAATCCATCATCTTTTGCCGCTATATATATATTTAAAAAATAATTGAATATTTTATTTTTTTTATATTAATATAAATATGAAAATCTCCACGAGCTTCTCCATGTTCATTTTGTATTGTAATAGCATAGGGTGAGTCATCCGTTTGACGACATGGCGATATTAATAAAGCAGCAATACCTGTTGTTGTATCAACTTCTGTTTTAACCTTAACACCTTCAGCTATTTCAACTTTTCCTTTATACCATGTTATTTTAGGAAACGGATTTCCATCAACAACAACTTCAACAAATGTTGATTGTCCTGTATGTATTTATAATTTTTTATTTATAAGTAATACTAATCTACGATAACTAAATCTAATTTAATTACCTTCTTTCGCACTAGTATTTTCTGGTTTTTCAATAAAAAAAGGTGCAAGTGGTTCTGTATGTATTTCGAGTGGTTCACGTATTTTACGTTCACGTGGTTTTGGTGCACCTGAGTAATTTCATGCATAGCAATAATAAACATGCTTTTAAAACTTACTTGATTCTCCTTCAGATATAATATTAAGTTTTGATTGTGATACGCGTTTTGATTGCGATACACGTTTTTCTTTATCAGCTGGTTTTGATCGTCGAGGACCTTCATCTTCATAAACAGGTTCTTCAGCTATATATATATATATTTCGATTAAATAATATTATAATTAAACTGATTTTTACTTTGAATTGTTGGTACACGGCGATCATCTTCTTCAGCTGCAGCTGCAGGTGGTGTTTCGATCGTAGGTATTGGTGATTCGATTGTAGGTATTAGTGATTCTGGAGTTTTTTGTTGTTCAAGTGCTTGTTTTCGTTGATCCTTTTTACTTGGTTCTTCATCTTTCTTAGGAGCAGTTTTTGGAGCTGGTTTTCGTGTACGTTTTGCTTTACCTTTCTTTTCTGATAATAAAAACGAAGATAATTATGAGGATGAAGATCTATACACTCAATAAAGGATCACCATAATTAAAAATGGGGTTTCTAAGGGCCTTAAAACTAAATCGAAAATAAAAATGTCTTGAAAGGTCTTATTATGATGCTCACAATTAGGAGCAATCCCTGTTGGGAGTCATATATGAATAAATCATTTCTAACGTGGGTAGCAAAATAATATTATCTACCTTCTTGCTTTCAATGCAGGCTTTCAGATATAAAAAGCTATGAAACCAGGAGGAATCCAAAGATATTCATTATATTTTTTATGAGAATCTATTGGAATCATAAATGATCAGATTCTTGTCTATCTCCCCTCGGATATATATCTAGTCAAATGATAAATTTTTTGTTTATGTATATCGATAGCTAATAAAAGACATTATTCATATATATGCACTTCATTAGTGAATCGAGGCATGATGAATATTATTTGTTTATATAAATAGAAAATGTATGTTTATATATTTTTACCTTTGATAGTAACACGAACTGTTTGTGTTGCTTCACCAGCTTCATTCCATGCTTCACACATCCAATCACCACTATCATCAACATAACCATCAGGAATTATTAATTTAGCTATTTTACCATCATATTCTTGTACATAATCCTAGTCAATAAAAACAAAACATATTCCATAATATTATTTCTCTTGAGAACAACAAATGTATATTGAATAACTCTTTTAGATTTAACAGAAAAACAAAACACGCTTGTTAATATAGATCCTTTGGGCATTGAAATATGTAACTTATATATATACAAACATATATAATAAAACAGTCTCTATTATACTTTTTAAGGTCAAAGATATTATTTCTCATATTTACTTCTACATCTTAACCATTATGTCTTTAACCCATTTATTTAACTGACAAATATATCTATTGCATACATCTGGTCTATTCACAGCAGGTTTTAACATGCTATTATATGTCGAAGTAAACTCAAAAATACTGATATTAATAATTCATGCTTTTAGCGATACTTAGATGACGACGACAACAACAGGGAATCAGTAGAGATTACTAACTATTATGTTTTTTTGTTATCTATCATATATTTTAGTTAGAAAACTTCAAGAATATTAATGATTTATAGCTTTCATTACTACAATTAATTAGAAAATAGATTAAACTTACAGCTGATGGTTTAATTTCTTTCTTATTAAGAAACCATGTAATTTCAGGTGCTGGTGTACCAGTAACTTTACATTCTACTTGTACTTTATCACCATCATTAGCTGTCTAGAAAATATAAAGACGCAAATATAGAGAAAAAGAAAATAAGTAATATTTCAACAACATACCACTTCTTTTGGTTTATCAGCAAAAACAGGTGCTGTCATTTTATTACCAGCTGCTTGCGCTGGTTTAGGTTTTTTCTCTTCTTCATCTTTCCTATATATATATGAGAAATACTTCAAATATCTATTAGCATATAAATGATTATCCTACGGTGGTGAAACTTCAGCATCGACTGTTAAATTAACTAATGCTTGAGAATCACCAGCATCATTTTTAGCAAAAATTTTATAAACACCAGTATCAGTTGAAGTAGCACTCTAAATTGTAAGAAAAATAAATTTTGATTTTATGTTAAAATTCAAATCTTACTAAAATTTCAAGAATAAATAAATATGTATCATCGGCTTCTTTTGTTTTCGTTATTTTATATTTATTAGCAGTTTCCTTGATTTCGGTTTTTTCTTTTTTCCATGTTACTTTTGGTTCTTGTTTGCCTTTACAACGGCATTCAATTTTAATTGATTGTTGTTTGGTATCTTTTGTAGTTTTAGGTTTTTCAAATGCCGGAGCTAATTTATCTAATTGTTCTAAATTAGCTTTATCACCTATTGAAAATAAAAATCATTTTTTAATTTAAATAAAACAGAGAAATTAATTAAATCATATACCAGCAACTTTGATAACAACATTCGCTACGGCTGTACCACATTCATTGGATAATGTACATTTATATACGCCACTATCCGATGAAGCCAAATTCTATACGAAACAAAAAAATATTTTGTTTAATAATCGAAAATAAAAAGGATTTTTTTCTTTATACTTTAATATCAAGTGAAATTGTATATTGATTTCCACCTTTTCGCTCAATACGTGTAACAACTTTATCGACGTTAAGTAATTCTTTTCCATCTTTAGTCCAATGTAATGATGGACTTGGATCAGCAATAATATCAATTTGAACAGTAGCTGTTTTAGCATCTTGTTTAATTGAGGGTTTATTGAGAAATGATGGTGCAATACCTTCAGGTAATCTAATTGAAAAATAAATCAAATCAAATATTTAAACTTCCTTTTTTCTACATACTTGAAATCAATTCCTTCAATATTTAATTGAATATTAGCTACACCATCACCTTTAACATTTTTAGCTGTAACTTTATATGCACCAGAATCTTTTGCAGTTAACTGAGCAATTTCAAGAAAAATTGTATGTGTATTTCCTTCAGATAAAATTCCTTGTTTATATCTTGCTCCCATCGTAATAGGTTTGCCATCAAGTGTCCATGTAAAACTTGGTATGGGTTCAGCTGTACATCGACATTCCAAAAGTACTGATTCTTCAAACATACGTACTTGTGGTGCTTGAGTAAATGTTGGTCGACCACTACTACCTTGCTCTTGATCTAAAAATATTTTCGGTTTATAAAAAAAGAAAATTTTCTTTTTTTGTCGACTACGTACTATCAAGATTTAATGGAATATGTGCATTACTTTTACCTAATTTATTTTTTGCTTAAATCTTGTATGGCAACATCATCACGTGACCAAAATAAATCAGGTTAAGGATCGGCAGCTATTTTACATTCAAATATTAAACGTTTACCATCATTTTCTTCTTATATAATTGGTTTTTGAATAAATGTTGATACAGTACCTTCTTCCGAGCTAGAATTAGAAAAATTAAATGTTTTGAAAATAAGAAACGAAAAGTTTTTTCGTTAGTTCTCACCTAGCAGCTGGTGCAGCAGCAGCATCATCTTCATTTGAAAAATTCAAGTTAACATTAGCTGTTATTTCACCAGCTTTATTTTTAACGACAATTTTATATGTTCCGGCATCATTTGGACCAAGCTCAGTAATTTCAAGTGTAACATCATAATTATTTCCAGTTGCAACTTTAATTGTTTGTTTATGTTTTGTAGATGTAGTTGAAAGTTTAGCCTCATTTTGAGACCAAGTCACATCGGATGATTGTCGAATAGCTGGCGGTTTAGCAAATTTAGGTGCACTAGCTGCCATTCGTTTTTCGTCAATGGATCGATTGACTAACTATTTGTCTATCTTGAAAAATCAACTAAAAAAAAAGAAGAAAAAAAAAGATATTATCCATTCCATTTGCAGTTATGTCTGTCTATATACAGAAAAATATCAAAGAAATAATCATAAAAAGGATTATTGAGGGTCGACGACAAGCCAAGACTCAGGAGAAAAAAAAAAGAAAGAAAAGAAGAAGAAGATATTCATGACTAGACTGTGCGATAAAAAAATATGTCTATGTCTGTGTATACTATATAAATTGCTGCTGATCGTCTAGCATTTCCAATATGTCAAACAGATGCAAAAAAAAGAAAAGAAGAAAAATATAGTTTGTTTGTACAATCCAATACCAAGAAGCAAAATGATGACAAAAGTTGTTTTTTTACTCCTTCTTTCTACTGTACATCATATCTGTTGTATTCTGACTTATGGCTTGTTTTTCTCTTCGATTATTTTTTTTTAGAAAAACAATAGAAGAGCATTGTCTATTGATGGATAATTGGAAGGCAGCGATAAACAACTAAAATATATACGTGTAACGATCGCTAAGATGGCAAGAAAAAAAGCCAAGGATAATAAAAGAAATGAAAGGTTCTTCTTCAATGAAGAAAACAACTATAAAAAGACAATTGACAAGATAACAATAACAACAACAACTACGACTACGAGAAAAGGCCAACGCAGCATCACACCCATTCCTAACGACAGAAAAATGAGAGACATAAGATATGAAAGCATATTGCAATCGTTCGATATACACAGAAAAGAACTAAGAAGACAAATAAATGTATTGAGATAAGCCATCCAATATGATCGACAATCATAATGGTGATAGATTAAAAAGAGTGCTAATCGTCCTTCGATATACAGAATCATAACTAAACGAATATATTAATTGCAATGATGATGAATATTATTGGTATATTTTTTGAAAATAAACAACTTCATATACACACCAATTTTAAAAATACTATATATCTAATTCTTATTTTCAGCATGAATAACTACGTGTGATAACAAAATTTATTCTAAAAAGGTGATTAGACTGATGTAAAAAACATCCTAATATAATAATGAAACTTCCATTTATATTTTTTTCTTGTCATAAATAACAAAATGTGGATCTTTCTCGATAAAAACAACAAATAAAAATACACACATCATCTACTGAATGTTTTTTGCGCCACACGTATTCTACAAATGGAAGAGATTACGACTGGTGCTGATAATCTTATAAGCATATGTGGAAAGATATAACGATGAAGACGTCATGACAATATCAGGAATGGATAGGAAAAGACAGTTTTTACCCAGAATAGAAAAAAAGAAAAGAAAACAACAAATAATAATTTTATATATGATGAATCTATGAATGCTATTTATATGTTGTTTATCTCGCGATTGAAACTGCTAACGTAATGATATTGAAGAATAAAACAATGAGATTTGCATGGCAATCTATTAAGACAAACAAGAACAGAAGATCATAATCGTTCTAATAAATATATATATACTATATAAAAGAAAATACTCTTAAGATCACCTACACCTACTTTTTTATAGTCCCTTTAGTATATGGAATTTTTTTTATATATTAACAAATATTGACATTAATGTACATTAACCTTCTGGAGTTAATCTTCGAGCTTTTTTTTTCTATTGTGGGTTGTTATCGTTGACAGACTACATGAATTCTATGTACAAATGATAATTGTACTTATTAAGTAGTGACATATTATCAAGAACATATGATCAGACGATGGCTCTCTCGAAGAAAATCTAGTCATTGAATGAATGAACTTATGTAATACAAATAATATATTTTCTTCTCGTCACAGTCATCTCACTATAAGTTCATTGGTGTTAATCTGACGTACAGATAATACAGTTAAGTTTTATTCTTTTTTGTTTTATTGAATATTCTGAATAGAGAGACTTTCACCTAATGACGAGTGTAATATAGGTTATTACTACAAAGGGTGTGGGTGTAAAATGAATAGAATACTCTCACACCTACCGACAGCGATACTCAGCCGACGTTGCACTTTCTCTCATCCATATCCTCATCTTCACCTCCTCCTTTGTTAATGATTAAATGTCATTGATTAGTTTATCACTCGCTCCATTTCTTTTATATTCTTTTCTCTACTCTGATGGATGAGTATATAAGCGTATGCTTAGTATGAAAATGATATGATTCTTGCAAGAAGGAATAGAATAAAGTATCGTTCGATCAGCATTACACTCTTTCTATCAAGAAATCGTCATTGGCGTCACTTTCTTTTTTATTATCAGACGCTATGCGTCAAGATACCTTGGGAAAATGGCCAGATACTCAATCGAACCTGCCTATATATTTAACCATTCAGTCAGTTTTATTTTCAAGTAATAACTAACGATAATGATGATGATTTTTCTCTTGCTATTATCTATTTCTTCGTTGACAACGGTGCGAACGACCGATCGAATACCGTCGCTTTTTGAAGCCATTTTTGTTCGGCCATCGACTAGCGGTTGTGTTACTCAAACTAATGATTATTGTCATGTGGTGAATGCTGTGCATGAATTACTTGGATCGGAACACAACGAAACGTACAGCATTTTGTTAGAAAGTTCAGCTTTTGACGATGCAACACTTAATGAAATGTTTCTATTAGGTCTTCAACAATATGCCTTATTTTTGACGGATAATCCTCAATACATGCCGAATGATTTTAATAATCTTGTGTCAGATTTGGTACGGATTATTTCGCTTCTTGAGGAGAAAGGTACTAGTGCTGTGACATGGTATGATCTCAAACCATACGTTCGTCGATTTCTTGAGGTTATTCAACCAGCACAGCATCATTAGGACGATCATTTTTTTTTGTCTTAATTTGTTAAAACAAATAAATGAAAAGATATAAATAATTAGTGTCTAAATTCAATTGGAAATAAACTGTGCTGCTTTGAGGGTGGGTGGGTGTGGGTGTAAGTATCGGTGTGAGATAGGAAGATCTACCCATACCCACCCGTCGAACTTCTCGACGGACTCTCTTTTGGTAGCTTCCAAGAAATAAACTTCTTATCAAATTGTCTCTCACATCTTCATTATTTCTACTTGTTATGTCTTCTATGACTATTATACTACGAATAAATTTTTCTCTGATTTTTCACTCTTCAGATTTTTCCTTTTTTGGATTTTTATTTTCCGGATCTTTATTTTTCCTGATTTTATTATTTCGAGAGTTGCCGATTCTCTGTTTTAAGCGTCTAAATGCATGTGTAATCAATATGCGATAACATACTGTTATGTGTTGAATAAATGACCGGCGTCATGTATCTTTTATCAATTGAAGATATAGATGTAGTTGTGGGTGAGGGTAGAATAGGAATAAAAAGACCAATACCCACACCCACCCTTCTTTTATAAAACCAACAATTGAATAAGAATAATTCTGTGCACAAAGTTAATGAAAATCGATATTTTCATTTGAATGACCAACATATGTTTTTAATTACTAATGTGGACTCAATAAATGATCAGAATCTCGATAGAAAACTATTTTTCAATGAAATTGATAAAAGAATTTCTCAATGATCTTCAAAAAACTTTCAAATTTTTCGTACCAAAAATTGAATTACTTTAGAGAATTTATATTCAAATATTCAAACTAAACAAATAGAAAATCTACAAAACAATAAATATTTGTAATACCAAAAATTTAACTTTAAATTCAAATCTGTGGCATTATCTTAATTTCAAAAAGAATTATTCAAATTATCAACAATGACAAAAAAAATGAATCTTTAGAATAAATGATGTTAAATTGGAGAATGTTATTTAATATGAAAACTGATCAAATTCTCTATTCAATTCATTACATGAAGAGAAAATTGAAAGAAAATAATAATTCTTTTACTTGACGAAAAACTTTTGAAAAGTCTAAAGAAAAAGAATAAAAACTATTTTTCATCATTTCTTTATAATTCATCGACATATCATATCGAAATATTTTAAAGAAATGCAACATTCTAATAAAATGTTATTCAAAATCGAGTTCTACAATTTGTTCTTTTTTTGTAATATTAAACATTTAATTCTTCACATACACTTTAATAAATTAAGAGTAAAATAAATGAAGTATCCATTGATCTTCTAAATCTTTTATTAATATTGAAAAGAAAAACAACATGATGATCTCTCAATTGAAGAAAATGAAATAGAATTTGTTTGTAAAGAATTGTTTAAATAAATATTTTATTTATTTTCGATGTGAAATTTTTGTTATTCTTTAAGAATAAAATTGTTGAATTCGATGAAAAAAAAGGAAGTGAAATACTTAAATTTGAAATAATGAAAATCTAATCGATATTCATCAAAAGATTTCTTTTTTTCCAAACAAAATCATGATTTAATTCAGCAAAAAATTAAATTAACTAACTTTTCACAATTGTTCTTTGCTTCCGACGACTTCTATTTAATAATAAGATGTTCATCATTCAACTATAAGTTACTCAACAGATTTTACGGAAAAGTGTTTGTCACGTCTTGATATTCAATAAAATACGATCGTCGAGTAAGGTATCTTTATTGAAGAAAAGGAAGAGAGAGAGAGAGAGAACGTAGGATAGAAGATATATATATAACACATGGCATATAACGACAGCTATATATATGTGTATGTGTTGGTTAAAACCATAACAGAAAAGAAAAAATACCATGACACACTGATAGAACATATGAATAATTCCATTATCGTACTGTGTTAGATGATATGGAATATTCTACTATATCAGTGTTGTTTATAGGAAAGTATTTTGCCGACTGAATATTTTGTAAATAGGGATGTGATTAAAGTCAGAGTATAGGTGAGGGTGAATGTATAAGTGCGTTAAGCATATATCAGACATCGACACCCTCAATATGGTGTCGACAATGTACGACTATCGATAAAATCCATTTGGACGAATAAAATAATTCCTTCTATTTAATCAGATTTTGTTTCTTTTTTCGAAGACATATTTGTCTTTCATTACGAAAAATACAATTTTCTACCAACAATGTTTGATTGTACAGTACTTTAATCCATTTCGTTTCATATGAATTTTTTTGCTCTTTCTTTCCAATAACATTTCTTATGTATTGTAGACCTTGAATGGCTTTTTTTTGTCAATCTTTACACATACTTTCGCAATAAAATGCGTAGCTGAAAAAAAAGAAAGGTGTGAGTGTGATCATCTATTCTCTCAATCTGGGATATAGATTCTACACCCCGGATTGAATGGATAGATGATCACACCCAGATTCAAAATCACACTCACCCTCTCGGGGGCTTCTATGTTATGAGGTCTCATAGTCGTAATATTCAGATTGCATTTTATGAGTTCGTAACAACAAAAACGACCATCGAAGAGCCGACTACTTGCGTATCTGACTTTTTACGAACAATAAAATCCGGTCATAATACAGCGCAAATAAAATGGCTATAAGCTACTCAAACTGACGTTTACAGTTGTGCTGATTTCACTAGAACACATATATGACTACTTTTTGTAGTTTCAGCAAGCCAATGTTCATCTCTTTACACCAGTTGGGAAATAATCAGGTAACATAATTAATTTACACTTTAATTGTTCAGTTTCCACATTGACTCGAGCCTACTCAGGTCTAAGGACTCCGCCACCTTTGTTAGTTGGTGATGGTTACGTGTTGTTATCTTCACGTGTTTTATCAATTCTAGTTTAATCAAATACAAGTAATTCGTTATCTGTTTCTAACAAGAAAACTACCCCAAATAATTCCCCAACTGCAGATATAAGATCTTAATTAGAGATACCTATTCCTTACATCAGCATTTGCATCTCTTCTGAGAAATGCAGCATCTCCAAAACTTACGATATGTGATACCGCTGTCCAAAAGAAAGAACAGCGAAAAAGTTGCCAACAGTATATAATAAAAGACGATAAGAGCAAGTTAATTCGTCGTACGTTATATTGAAGGAAACCCACATACCACAGAAGAAACAAGATTTATTATGCTAGAGTCTTTGTTATATGATACACTCTTTGATGAATAAGATATCGGGAAACTGCCAATCTCTTCCTCTTTTCTTTTCAACTCTTCTTCTTGTATTTATATATAACGAACGTCTATGATGTCAGTTCAACAAGTCATTTTTAATTGTAGTATTGGTTATTTTCAAGTCTTCACCGTGTTTTATCATGGACGAATGCTTAAACGAATATATTCAAACTGCGGAAGAATCACTCGAACTGTTACAAGAATTGCTAGCCGAGATCAAAGTACATCAAGACAGGTGCATTGGTTTACAAGAAATGGGCATAACGTTTTCAGTTCTTGGTGGAATAATTACCATCGCAAGTATTGCTTTAGCACCAGCTACTGCTGGGGCCTCCCTTGTTGGTGTTGGTTATGGCATAGCTACAGGTGCCGCAGGAGCAGTTACCAAAGCAGGAGAAGCCGTTGCTGATATGATCTTCACAAAGAATTACTCCGGCGAACTACTTCAAATCGATAGTCGACTAGAAGATGTTGCAAAAAGGTTCTACGAGTACGTGGATCAAATTGAAGCTGAAGCTGCACGCATTATCAAGGAAGATGGTGTGCAGGAAGAGGAAGGTTGGAGACAGGCTATGGTACTCTTATTAACTACTGGAAAGATAGCCTGGAAAGGCAAGCAAGTTACCGGCATTGCTTTAAACATGGGGCCGACTACGGGCTCAACGTTGTTAAAAAATGGAGGCAAAGTGTTCGAGGGCATGCGAGTTAATTCTAACTTGCTCATGTCCTCAGTCAACAAAATGGGCTTTGATGTTTCGAAACGAGCAGCGTTCAGCGCGGTCAAAAGTGCTACAGTCGTTCTTAATGTCGCTTTTATTTTCTGGGATCTCAAATCTGTGGCTGGCATTATTAACAGTGATCACATCCTTGCCGAACCTGTGGAGACGCAAATTGGTAAAATTGAAGAGCTATTGAAGAACTTAAAAGACTTTAGAGACTCGATTGACTTTTAAGTACTGTGCTTGTTCAACTTCATTTATGTAACATTCTTTTTCTTTTCTTTTTTTCAATAAACTAGTACATTTTTACTCTTGAAAGTCGTCGCATATTATTGAAAGTTAACCATATCTAAGAGAGTTTGTTCGTTGTTATCGTCATGCTGAGAGAAACAAAACGAATGACGTTCTCAAGACACGTGGCAAACGTATTTGTAGAGCTATCTCTAGTCTAAAAATTTCAATATTTTAGGGAATATACACTATTTAAAGAAGAAATGTGATGAAATTCCGAGTAATTAGTTATAATCAATTAATAATCTCTCGATCTGATTTGATATGATTGAGATTTTAATAGATTAAAGAATTATAATCAGTTTTAAGTAAAAATCAGATGAATGTGAGTGTTCTGTTTATCCACACTCACACCCACCTTTTCTCTCTACTTCATCATAAAATACTAAAAAAATCCCAAATTTATAAACCATATTCAATAATTTTTTTGAAAGTTTTTTGGTAGTTGTGTAGAGCTTAATTAGCTCTATCGCTTGATTTAATTAAATAATTGTTGGACGAGAAAATAATCAATTTAATCTATTGAAGAAGATGCCTTTCAAATCCATATAGAGGTAACTCTAAAAAGGTTAGAACTTTCGATTTATATGTATTTTTACATGCTCTTTCATCTAAAATACTCAAAAATGGATGTTAAAAAATTTTGTATAACGGCCCAAAGACTGATTAAATCGTATTTAGTTATTAATATATTAGATTTCGAAATAGAAAGAGAGAAAGTTTATAAAATTTCAAAAAATGTTTTTATATTTTATTTTATATAAAACTTTATTTTTGTCTTCTAAAAATTAATGATTTCATCATAATTCACATTTTTATCATCCAAAATATCGAGTCTACGAATGAAAAATAAATATAAATTCAAATTCTTATTATTCTCAATGATTTTAATTGAGACGATAAATCTATTAAAATCGATTGTCTCATGATGATGATAATGCTGAATATCAAATAGAATTTTGTTTTGTTTTTAAAAATTGGGAGAGATGAAATATTTAATAATTAAGATAATTTGTTTATTCATTCTGTTCACCTAATAATACATCGATTGATTTTGAATTGATTTAAACCATCTTGAGGGGTGTGGGTGTGAATCTGAATATTCGGCATACATGAAAACCTTATTAATACCCAGACACTGACACCCACACCCACCCTCAATATCTCTTAAGTTTTCTTTGTATTTTATAATATTTTTATTTATTTGATGAAACAAAACACACACACACACAGCACATATTTCACTAGCTACATGAAATGCATATAAATAAGCGTTAAGACATTCTACTAATTACTTTTATTTTCATTACATCAATGTCAGCCTGTCTGTAGGGCTAAGAGAGACTGATGACTTGAGTCATCACTAACAATTAATGTATTTATCTTTTTCATACAATCATTTTTAGATAATCTTTATAACATATCGTTCCATTGAAGAAGACTAATAAAGTTCTACACTATTTACAATACTACCACCATTTGTTCCCCCACTAACTATCACAGTTCCATCTAATAGTGTGGATGCTGCGTAATATCCGCGTGCTGTATGCATACTAGGACCAGCTGTCCAAAGTCCTGTTGATGGACTATACAATTCAGTAGTATTGAAATAAGTGTTACCACTATATCCACCAACGACTAATACTGTTCCATTTGTTAGTAGAGATGCTGTAGGCCCTTTTCGGGATATGCTCATATTATCGGTAGTTGTCCAAGTACCAGTTGATGGATCATACAATTCAGCACTATTTAAAATAACACCACCATTAGTCTCTCCACCCGTAGCTAATACTCTTCCATCTGTTAATATACACACTGCAGGAGAATCCCGTGCAACATTCATACTACCAGTAGTTGTCCAATTACCAGTTGATGGATCATATAATTCAGCAGTATTTAAATAACTACCATCATAGCCGCCTAAAGCTAATACTTTACCATTTGTTAATAATACAGCTGTTGGATTAGTGCGTGCATTATTCATGCATCCTGTACGTGTCCAAATACCAGTTGATGGATTATACAATTCAGCAGTATTCAAATAACCACTATTAGCATTTCCACCTAAAATCAATACTTTCTCATTTGTTAATGTGACTGATACTGGACCAGCGCGTGCATCATTCAGATTTCCTGTGATTGTCCAAGTATTTGTCATTGGATTATATATTTCAGCACTATTTAGAGCACTACCGTCGTTACCACCAGCTACTAAAACACTACCATTTTTCAATATGGATGCGGTATGTGAATTTCGTCCTGTGGTCAAAGCACCAACAATCGTCCAATTTCCCGTTGCTGGATCATATAATTCAGTAGTAGTTAAAAAAGCACCATTATATCCTCCAGTAACTAATACTTTTCCACTATTTAATACGGATGCTGTGTGAGATTCTCGTGAAGTGCTTAAGCTGCCTGTAGTTACCCATACTAAATAAGATACATATAAAAACTCTTTTTGAAACTTCCGAAAGCCACTCTTTTGTACAGCTACAGAAACTATTAATTACTTAGCCTGTTACTTACCCCTAGGCGTTGTTGTTGTTGTCGTTGCTGTTGTTGTTGTAGTTATAGTTCGCGCTAAGAATATCAGTCATTATACAAGATGATTAAGTTATATTCGTAGTTTTTTTACTCTTCAATACTCCTGGAAGACAACAATCCGCATCCACGTATGCTAGACTTAAGAACGATTTCGAATACTCAAATTATTTTTTTGTTTCAATCTCATTAACAAAAAAAAACAGCTCTTGTACCGAAACCATATAAATAATACAATGTTTCTTTTTTTTCAGCAAATGAAAAAAATTGCTTTGAAAACAAACATGCATCAATTTAAGGCTTCTTTTAAATAAAGCTTGCATTCGTCTAAGCTATATTCAAAAATTTGAAATATAAAACTGGATCTATAAGATAGAGAGCAAGATTACGTACATGATGATAGCACAATTGGAATGCCAATCGCTGCAGCCAAAACAATAGTAACAGTAACTACCGAAAAAAACAAGTACCACATGTGACAATGTGAAAGTTGCCTAGAATGAATAATAACACATTGCCTTATTAAACGTTATTCTGTAATAAACACTATGAAAAGCAGTGAATCATGAGAAAAAGATATAATTTATTGTCATTATCTACTAATGACCTTGAGGATGTGGGTATAGTCTTAAGTTCATATCCACACCACACCCACACCCTCACCTAAGAAAAACAATTTTTTAGAACGAGTTCCTATAGTGTCGAGTTATGATACATTTGTTTTACACCTACCAATGAACCTTCTTTGCCCGTTTTGCTTGTTTTAAAGTATTTTGACGTGAATGCTCATTTTCTGGTATCACTTTGCTTGTTTTATTGAATGTTTCATGGTTAGTTGACTGAAAAGTATCATTCGGAACAGATTTTAATGAATTTTTCTTGGTAGACAAAGATACTTTTGATGAGTTCTGAACAGACAACGTATTGGTCACCTTGGCTAATTGAATTGGTTTGCGATGTATGCGTTGTACATGACACTGATACGGTAGATTGGTGATGCGAGCTGGTTTCATACTTTTACCTTATCACTGAAATGAATTAAACTTTGTATGCGGAATTTATCGACAAACTCTATTCCCTTTTTTTTGAATTCAATCTGTTCTCCAATGTATATGGCAGACAAAAGAAATTTAATTAAATGTATTACAGAGGTTTGTTTTATACTAATAAAAGAAATAGAAACCAAACAAAAACCAGCAAATAGATTGAGTTTCATCAATGCTTCTTCAATCATTTACATTTTAATTTGAGATTAGGCGCGACGATGTGAGTCTGTCTCAGAGCTGTAGAAAATGGTCTAATACGCGTACTCGTACCATTTTGATGGTGTGGGTGGATAAGAAGAAGGTCTATACTCACACTCTTTTTATATTGTAAATGATCAGGAAAATGAAATTCTTGTATATTATTACAATCAAACAAATGATATTAAATAGATTACGGGTGTGAATATCGGTGCCAGTGTGGGTGTCTTTGATCTCTTGATCCACATTCATCATCGACGTCATACGTTTTGTTTTTTGTTGATTTTAGATTTTTTCTTGTCCATCGTAGCATGCTATGATGAAAGTTAAAAATAGCCTCGTTTTATTCTTTTGGGCGAAAAAGAATAAGTATCGTATGAAAAAGATGGTGTGTGTGAATGTTAAATTCATATAATACTCACACCCACGCCCTCAGGATGAGTGCAGGTATTCGATTCATTTCTCACCCACACCCATAACCTCAAAATTTGTTTTGTGTTAATTCTTCTCACCTACTCTCACACCATCAAGATGGTATATAACAACTTCTTAATAGAAAGGGTGTAATGCTTATCGAATGACACTTTATTCTATTCCTTCTTCCAAGAATCACATCATTTTCATACTAAGCATACGCTTATATACTCATCCATCAGAGTAGAGGAAAGAATATAAAAGAAATGGAGCGAGTGACAAACTATAAATTAATTAATGACATTTAACCATTGACAAAGGAGGAGGTGAGCATGAGGATGTAGATAAGAATAAGTGTAACGTCCGCTGAGTATCGCTGTCGGCAGGTGTGAGAGTATTCTATTCATTTTACACCTTCACCCATACGTTTCTAGTTTTGTTGTTTCTTAGAAAAATTCTCAAATAAAAATTTAACTATAAATACATGATTTGAAATTTATTTAGTAAATATAATAAAGATATCTGATTCTTAAAACAATATTTATTGATTTGTAATAATAATCTATAGTACTATCGTCATTAGACGAAAGTCTCTCTATTCAGAGCATTCAATAAAACTTAACTGTATTATCTGTTCTTCATCTAATGTCAATCTGTCATCAATCAAGAAATTATTATCTGTACACCAGATTAATATCAACGAACCTTTAGTGAGATGACGTTGACGAGAAGAAAATACATTATTTGTATTACATAAATTTAATCATACAATGACTAGATTATGAATATGATCAATTTATTCGTTTGTTTATTATTTCATCGTTAATAATCCATTTCTATTATTATTATTATTGACGATTATATTATATACTTCAACTGTATATAAATTTCATTTTTCTTCGAGAGAGCCATCGTCTGATCATATGTTCTTGATAATATGTCACTACTTAATAAGTACAATTATCATTTGCACATAGAATTCATGTAGTCTGTCAACGATAACAACCCACAATAGAAAAAAAAAACAGCTTGAAGATTAACTCCAGAAGGTCAATGTACATTAATATCAATATTTGTTAATATATAAAAAAAAATTCCATATACTAAAGGGCCTATAAAAACGTAGGTGTAGGTGATCTTAAGAGTATTTTCTTTTATATAGTGTATATATTTATTAGAAAGAGTATGATCTTCTGTTCTTGTTTGTCTTAATAGATTGCTATGCAAATCTGATCGTTTTCTTCTTCTAGACAAAAACCTTCTTTGATTCTTCAACATCATTACGTTAGCAGTCTCAATTACGGAATAGACAACATATGAATAACATTCATAGATTCATCACATATGAAATTGTTATTCGTTGTTTTCTTTTCTCTTTGCTCGAGGATGTGGGTGAGACAAATAAGATGCATCCACCCACCCACACCCTCAAGATGATATGGTGAAGCCATCTGACGAGGCTGTGAAATTAAATAGAAGCGCGTCATGGCGGATCTATTCACACCCGCAACACGATCTTACCAACTATGTCTCTTTTCCGTCTAATTTGAGCCGATTTTCCATATCGATTTAATTCAAAACGTCCCTGATGATCATCCCTTGAACAAGGGTCGAAACAATCGTCGCAAGAACTTTAGAACTATCTTGCGAAATTTCCCCGGCCCCCATCTTGGGTGTCGCTCTGGATAGGAAGAATAAGCCCGCACCCACACCCTCAAGAGTTTTTACAAATTGTTTAGAAATATGATTTCGTCTTTGTTTATTCGAATTCAGTTAAAAAGCTTTGAAATATTCCATTGTGCATGATAATTTTGCGAAAATTGAAAAGGAGGGAAGGAGACATCGTGGTCCTAACAATTTTGCAAAATCTTCCTGTGTACGCGACCGATTAGTCAGAAAATGTGATCTCTGAATAAACATCTTAGATAAAAATGATTCTTTTTATTTTGAAATTTAAGAAAGTAAAACAAAAGTATGATTATGAATTTGTATAATTCACAAGATTTCCTTGATAATTCTTATAATTGAAACCAATCTTTAGTTCAATAAGTGTCTAAAAAAAGAGGAAAAAAGGTAAATAATAAAATACAATTGATAATTACCGTATTAGATTTTAATAAATCTCGAAGATATTCTATTCCAATACGTCCAATTGGATTACAAGATACATCAATTTGTTTAAGTGTCTAAAGATATTTTCAATTTATGTTAATTTAAATGATTAAATAAAGATTACTTGATTTCGTTTTAATGATTGTGAAAAATATTCAATTCCGTTTTGATCAATGTCATTTCTTCGAAGATATAATGATGTTAATGTCTATTTAGAGAAATCAATAAGAATAAAAGAAATAAGAGAGAATAAACATTTACTGTATTTTTCTCTAAAGCATCACCGAGATATTTCACTCCTGAAAGTCCAATTTCATTAATACCAAGATTTAATTTTAAAAGTGTCTATTGAAGAAAAAATGAATGAATAGAAAACAATAAGGAATATTAACAATATTTGTTGATAGAAAATCAGCAACAATTCGTGTTCCTTCATTGCCAATTTCATTATTTGATAAATCAATTTCAACTAATGTCTATTTTAGAAAAATTGAAAATAAATAAGAAGAAAAGAAAAGTTTTACTTTATTTCTTTGTAATATAATCATAATAGATTGAATTCCTTCAACTCCTATTTCATTATTATTTAATCTTAGAATACTCAATGTCTATATTATTTCAAGACAGAATTCAATGAAAATATTCGATAAATTAATAAGAACTTACTGTATTATTTTCTAGAGCATTAGCGAGACTCTCTGTACCAATTGGACCCATATCAATACGAGAAAGAATCAATATTTCTAATGTCTATTATAGATTAAATTACATTGTAGATTTAACAAAGTCATTTAAATTCACCTTAATATCTTTTAAAGTAGGAGAAAGATATGTTAGACCATCATCACCAATTCGATTATTTATTAAACAGAAAGTAGTTAATGTCTATGTGAAGAGAAAATCATGTAAAGTCGAATGAAAAATAGAATTTACAATATGATTTCGAAGCAAATCAGATAAATGTCGTGCGCCAGTTGAGGTTATATTATTACTTATTAAGTTTATTGTTTGAAGTGTCTGCGATAAGGAAAAATAGAGGAAGAATTTAAAAAGAAAACCACTTAATATTCATACAGAGTTATTCAATAAAATATTATTAAGATATTGAATTGTTTTATTAGTCATTTGATTGCTTTTGACTTCTAATTTGAGAAATATCTATATTGAAAACATAAAAAATATTTAATTATATTCGAAAAGATTTACTGGATTAGCTAGGATATTGATAATTGATCGACTTAAATCGTTTTCTAAGTATATACGTCTGTCTAAATATAGTACTACATAAGTCTAAATATACACAAGATTATGCAAATCAATGATTTCACTATGCTAACCGTATTATTTTCCAATCCATCAGCAAGATATTTCAGTCCCTTTTGACCAATGTCATTAATCTTTACACGCAATTTTTTCAAACTCTATTCGAGAAAAAAAGATGATACATATACAAATCTAAAATCAAAGAGAATTACCGTATTATAACGCAAAGCATCACCAATATGTTGTGCACCAGCAGATCCGATATTTTTCTCATCGAACTTTTCGTATGATGTCTATTTACACAAATAAATATTCGAATTAAAAGAAAAAAGATAAATCTTACCAAATTCTTGCGTATGCGTTCGGCTATTTTAAGTACTTCACAATAACCACAGACGTCTCCTTCGAAGTCCGAACGTGAAAATACGGCGCTGTTGCGTAATACAGAAATGACATTACTTCTTGCTTCTAATTCGTTAGAGTTCGATATATATTCACGATCGGACATAGGATACAAAATTAATTTAGTGAGTGATTGTATCTTAATATGATAAACTTAAATAAAGAGATCAAGTTGAAATTAGAATTACTCACTGGATTATATCGTAAAGCTTCAATAAAATAATCAACTCCCGCAACTCCAATTGTATTATAAGAAAGATATAACGTTTTAAGTGTCTATGATAAGACTTCTAAAATTAATAAGGAAAATTGTACGAGAGGAAATACTATTACTGTATTCTCTCGTAAGGCATCAGCGAGATATTTTGCACCCGCAATGCCAATTCGATTACCACTTAAGTAAAGTCCTTCTAACGTCTAAATCAAAGAGAGAAATTTGGATATTGGAACTGATAAGGAATATTAATAACTGTGTTATGTCGCAGAGCTTCAGCGATGATTTTAACTCCATTATCGTTAATACCAGTGCATCTCAAGTTGATTTGTTTTAAGCTCTAAGAATATGGAAGATAAAAGATAAATGCTAAGAGTCTTCTAAAATCAAAAGTTACATAATCATTTTTGATTTGCAACGACGCTTCAACAGCGGTGCAATAACTGCATTTATTGTCATGTAAAGATAAATGGATGAGAGTCTGTTTATAAGAAAGAGAAGAGAAATAAAATCTTATAAAAAGCGACAAAAACATACTGTATTCTTCTGTAATTCATCATATAAACATTGTGCTCCAGTTATGTCAATTTTATTGGTAGCAAGATTGAGTATTGTGACAGTCTTTATATAGAAAAGATTATTAATATATGACATACTAGATAAAGATAAAGATTACCGTGTTCGTTTTCAATGCAATAGCAAGATTTGTAGCACCATCATCACCAATATTGTTTTTTTTAAGATAGATCTTTTCGAGTGTCTAGATATTGAATATGGGTTAATATTTGTACAAAACAAAGTCAAACAAATATATGCAATTACATTGTTGTTCTGTAATGTTTCAGATAAAGATTTTGCTCCATCATCTGTAATCTTATTTTCATTAAGATCCAGCTCCTTCAATGTCTATAAATAAGAATCGATAGAATCAATTCAAATAATACTCGAAGATATGATTACTATATTCTTATGTAATGCTTTGCAAATATAAGACATTCCATCATCACCAATGTTATTTGCTGTCATAGAAAGTGCGATCAATGCCTATAAACAATAAATGACAAAGAAAGATTAGAGAAAGAGGTGATAGATACTTGATTTGTATTCAACACATCAGCTATATGTTTAGCTCCTTCATTTCCAATATCATTGTTATGGAGGTTCAATATAGTAAGTGTCTGCGAAGAAATAAAAAAAGAAATGAAAATGATAGAAAACTATCATGAATTACAGTGTTGTGTCGTAAAGCTTCAGCAATATAATGTACACCAGCAGCACCAATTTTGTTACAAGAAAGTTCGAACTTTGTAAGTGTCTGTGAAAAGAATGATAGAATCATACGAAAATAATAGGAAGCTGATTCTATTACGATATTCTTTCGTAAGGCATCAGCAAGATATTTTGCTCCTTCAGCATAAATATAATTACATGCTAACTCAAGTTCTTCTAGTGTCTAAGTGAATAAAAAGACAAACGGAATATTGGAAATGAGTACAGAATATCAATAACTGTATTATATTGTAGAGCATTTGCAATAAGCCTAGCTCCTACATCGTAAATATGATCATTCGACGAGATTTTTGTTAGAAACTAAAAACAAACGAGAGAACAAATAACAATTGCAAATCATTTCAGACTAAAACTACAAGATCATTTTTTATTTGTAATGCAGTTTCAACAGCTTTATAATAATACCGTCCATTGCCTTCCAAAGACAGTTTAACGTCAGTCTGCGTATAGAAAAAAAATGAACATAATCGTGTATAGAAAGATTAACCGATATACGATATCTTGTTGGAGATCATCAAACAAATACTGTGGCTTAGGTACAGTAATTGAATTATTATTGAGATTGATCGTTAGAACAGTCTGCATACAAAAAGTATGGTAACTATATGTAATACAACAGATGACGTTACAAACTATCGGCTTGTTTTTTAATGTGATGGCAAGATTTCTAGCACCATCGTCACCGATATAGTTTCTCTCAAGATCGATCTTTTCAAGAATCTAAATATTGAAAATCAAGTTAAATTTTACGCAAAACAAAACCAAACAAATATATACAATTACATTATTGTTTTTTAATATTTGAGACAAGTATTTTGCTCCATTGCTTGTAATCAGGTTTTGATGAAGATCCAGCTCCTTCAATGTCTAAATAAGAATCGATAGGATCAATTCAAATAATACTAGATGATATTACTATATTCGTATCTAATGCTTTACAAATCCAATACATTCCCTGATCACCGATATTATTTGCTGATATAGAAAGTGTCACCAACGTCTACCGATAATAAAAGATTAAGAAAGATTAGAGAAAAATGATTGCTACTTTATTTGTGTTCAATATATCAGCTATATATTTGGCTCCTTTGTCTCCAATATCATTATTATAGAGGTTCAATTTGGTAAGTGTCTGTATATAGTAGAAACAATGTATTGGAGATCTATGATAAGGAAATGAGTTATACAATGTTATGTTGCAAGGCGCATATCAAATGTTGAACACCAACAGCACTGATTTTATTCATATCGAGATTTAACGTTCGAAGTGTCTACAAACAAAAGAAAAAAGATGAAATGAAGTATGAAAATTATAAGAAGACTTTGTTAGTTTCCAAAAGATAAGCAATATGTTTGGCTCCTTCATCTTTAATATCATTGTAGCCTAGATTCAGTGTAATCAGTGTCTTTTTATACCAAAAGTAGTAGATATTTAAAATATCGTGAATAAATGAGATTTACTGTATTATTTAATAATGCTTCAACGATATATTGTGTATCAAGTGCTTTGATTTCATTAGCGGCTAAATTTAGCTCGACAGTTGTCTGTATTTCAAAGAAAAAAAATATTTTAGATAATATGAAGCAGATCATCTGTGAAGTACCTGATTATTTTGTAGTGCATGAGCGAGAAATTGCAAATGTGAACTTTTTAAGCGTAGATCGTAAGTAAGATCTAGTACAGGGAATGTCTATACATAAATTAAACGAAATATAGATGACATCATTAAGATTTTTGATGTTTTTATCCAGACATCGAATCTTTCATAGTGTGTAATATTAGACTTTTTTGTGTCTCGATTTCATCCTCACCCGAAAATCTCATTTAACGTAAACTGTACTACACCATCATAGGTAGAGCACAAAAATGCAACTATTCAAATAACTATACTTACCTTATGTACAGTTTCAAGAGTAATTTCGTCTTTCGACTGATCATTTATATAATAAGTATTATCTTTCGATGAGATCCCATATTGTACGTGAGATCGATATCGAGAAATAGAGTGATAAGCAGGTTCAGTAACTGGTATTGTAAAAAGTGATATCGTATCTGAATTAGATTTCCCGAGACCTTGCTCACAAACAGTAAACCAACATTTTTCATTGAGCCAAAATGAATCTCGAAATGGCGCTATGACCGTATCCAGACGAACGGTATCATTCTCTGCAAATTCATAAGAAATGAAGAATTGGAATTTTTTAAGAAAACTCAGTTCCATTCGAACAAATTTTTCCCATTCATGAATATTAATCAGAGATTTGAACATCTCCGCAGAATAAATTAAATCGAGTTCACATAGTTTTGGTGTTTTTGAAATTAATGATCTAAGATGTTCTGTCGATAGAGAACAACATGTAATGCTTAGATGTGTTAATTGTGAATTAAATGAGAAATTTAACGAAGGTAAATACATAGAATTCTCATCAATATCGATATCTTTTACTTGAAATGTTTCTAAACATGGTAATTGACGAAGAAGAAATGAATATTGACTGTAGAAACAACGATCTATTGATAAAAATTTTAATTTGCATTGGTCGGGCCAGGACATCACTTCAGCTTTATAAAATAAATCTTTCCAAGACAATTTTTGAAGTTTTGATTTCTCAGCAAATAATGAAACAACTCTAAATGTTAAAGCCGCCATGACTGAGTGGTTACGTTGCTCGTCACGTATCCACAGGATATCGTGTTCGAATCTCGATAACATCAGTCATGGAATGACCTTAGACAAGTCACTAGCGGCTGTTTGTCTCGGTCCACCCACCCGATAACATGCTGATTACATAGTTAGTCAGTGCGTATGGGAAGCTTAAGTGATTAAGCGTGAAAGGTGCCCTTGAACAACAAGGATAGTCCATCAGGGCTTGCAATCCGCACGGACGAAAACCAAAATATGCAATGACTCAGCCAAGGGAATCCAAACTGGCGTCCACGAACAAATGGCTGAAGTGCTTCCATCAATGTTATCTTTAACTTTGTTATCTTCAATTCTGATTGTTATCCTTAACTTTGATTGTTCTTAACTTTGTGTTATCCATAACTTTGATTGAATAAAAAGCTATTGATTGATCTAAATGTTGTATTGCTTGTGTCACTACAATACTTGATTGTGAGTGAAACTAATTTAATCTTATCTGTTTTTTGGAATAAAGATTGTATACTTGTATCATCAATATAGTGAAGAGTCAAATGTCGAAGCCGTGTGCATTGCAACAATGCAGAAATAAAAATTTCTTTCTGATATTCTGAACCACGATGCCATCGAGTCATTAATGACACTACACGATTATATAAAACGTGATCAGGAATGCTTCGTTCATTTGTC
The DNA here is from genome assembly GCA_905250115.1 of Adineta steineri. Classification (NCBI taxonomy): domain Eukaryota; kingdom Metazoa; phylum Rotifera; class Eurotatoria; order Adinetida; family Adinetidae; genus Adineta; species Adineta steineri. The sequence goes on along the minus strand of CAJNOI010000338.1, from coordinate 11,881 downwards.
CTATATTTGTGAATATCAAGCGTAAGTTGATGTTGATCATATTGATTCACAATAGAATGAAGCTTCTTACAAACATTACTGATCTTACATAGAATTGTTTGAACATCACAAAAATGAAAAATACGATGAAGTAATTCCACAGGAAGATTGGGTAAATATGATTCTTCCATTAAAATGTATTGAGTAGTTTATAGAAAGTAATAATCTATGTCAATAGATTAAATAAACAATAAAATACTTTTAATGAGATAATATAAATATGTGGTTGATGTGCAGATTTCTGCTGCTTAAATGATACATTTCTACTAGAGGGTGTGGATATGAGTATTGTATCCATCACGTAACTGTACTCACTAACACCCATATTCACACCCTCAGGAACTAATACATCATCATTGTGAGCCAGAAAAAAGACTCATATACACATTCTTTTCTTCATGATGCATCAGAGAATTTTCGGTTTTCATAACCTGGGAGGAATTTCACTCAACCCCTTCCTACTCTTCTCTGTCACGACAATCCTATCTCAATTTTCCTCTAGACCAAGAGTTATGCCACGAAAAATTTAGTGACCCTACCTATTACCGAGATCAAATGCACAAAGAACAGGCAGACAAACATTCTCGTTTTCATAGACAGATACCGGCTTCCATACCCCATGCTCACACTGAGTGCAAAAAGGTGACAGTAAGAGGTGGATAGTCTCGAAATCGTAGCAAACCCTCTAAATTTTTGAAAAAATGGTGAGAACTGCAGTTTATCATAACCAGGGTGAAATTCCATTCAAACTCTCTCCCTCATCCTGATTGGTCGCGCTAACCTCGTTTCGACCTTGGTTTGAACCAAGGGGAGTGTCATGGATGGTTTCGTGATGCTAACTATTACAGGAACCGAATGCATAACGAACAAACAGACAGGCAAACAAACATTGTTCTTTATATATATATAGATAGATGATTATTAAAAGTAATTTCTTTGACTAAGAGTTCAGAACTCATAAATCAACTAAAAACATACGTATCGATCGTAATTAAATAAAATTCTTCAAACTCTGATAACTGAACACATTTGCCAAACTCACGGAACTCATCGGGTTCACAGAACTCTGAGAGTTCAAGAACCCCACCGAACTGACATTATTCGCGAAAGTGAAGAAGTAACTGGTTTATGCGAATTGTAAGAATATTAAAAAGTCATGAAGTTAAAGAAACTTGTATGAGAATCGAAAGTCTCGAACGCACGTATCGTATAGATTCAAAGGGCATGTGAGAATCCTTTGAATTCAGGAAAGTTGGGAATCGAAAAAATAGAGAGTAGGTAGAGAACTCATCAAGAGGGTATGGGTTAGTATATCTTACTCATATCCACATCCATACCCTGTTACATTCCTTGAGTTCCGTCGATTCTAGTTGATTTATAGGTTCACAAATCCTCAAGAGTTCAGTACTCATTGTACTCCAACACATCTCCTTTTTCTGAACGATTTAAATATAAAACTTACCCAAATAGGATTATTTAAATCGATTGACTTGAAAAATTGTAATAGTTTGTAAAATTCGGGTGATATTGTGTGTGTGCGACTAAATGTTCTTTACGCGGAATGATTTATTTCGTTTATTTTGTAAAGTAACAACAGTTGCAGTTCTTTTTTCTTTTTTTCCAATGACGCATTTTATTATGAAAAAATGTCTCAAGATCGAGAAAAAAACCCATGCAACGTCCACAATACATAAGAAATGTTATTGGAAAGAGAAAAAAAAGAATTCATATGAAATGAATTGGATTTAAGTGCTGTGCAATTAAATATTATTGATATAAAACTGTATTTTTCTCAATAGAAAAAAAATATCTCTTCAAAAAGCAGAAAATATATCTGATGAAATAGAGGGTATTATGTTATTCATCTATATCTATTGGTAGACAGAACATTTCGTCGACATCATATTAAGAGTGAGAATATCTGATATATCCTTAATGCACATGTACATTCACCTTCAGTTTAGTCAAACCCCTCTCTACAAAGCATTTTGTCGGTGAAATACTTTCTTATAAAAATTATCGGTAAAGTCTGTTAAACAACTTTTATTTGAACGATGAAGATGTTATTGTGAAAAAGAAGTTATCTAAATCAAAGAATAATTGTGAAAACTGAGTTAATTTAATTTTTTGATGAATTAAATTGTGATTTTATTTAGAAAAAAAGAAATCTTTTAAGAAATATTCATTTTGAAGAATTGCGAAAATCATTTCTTTATTAAGATTAAAAGCAAAATCTTTTGATAAATATCGATTAGATTTTCATTATTTCACTTCTTTTTTTTTTATCGAATTCAACGATTTTATTCTTAAAGAACAACAAAAATTTCATATCGAAAATAAATAAAAGATTTATTTAAAAGATTTCTTCGTTTTCTTTAATCGAGAGATCATCATGTTGTTCTTCTCGATTCCTTTTTATTCTTTTCAATATCAATAAAAGATATAGAAGATCAATTGATACTTCATTTATTTTACTCTTAATTTATTAAAGTGTATGTGAAGAATTAAATGTTTAATATTAAGAAAAAAGAACAAATTGTAGAACTCGAATTTAAATATTAATGAACATGCAAAAAAAAAGAAACGATAAAATTCTTTTGAATTCACGGTTGAATTTATTAGTAACTTTTAGAAATTATTTTCAAATAGCTCAAAATTTAGTGGGATCTCCATTTATATTTGGAAAGAAAAGAAATCTTAATTTGTTGTGATTCATTGATAATAAGTCGAAATATTATTTTAATCGTACGATGATCATTTTATTAGAATGTTGTATTTCTTTAAAATATTTCGATATGAGATGTTGATGAATAAAGAAATGATGAAAAATAGCTTTTCTACTTTTTCTTTAGATTTTTCAAAACTTCTTCATAAAGTCAAAGAATTATTAATGTACATCTATTCAGCTGTCACTTTTATTTCAATTTCAATTTTTAAATTCTTGTTGTTGAGCGAATAAAATCTAAACGAGAATTGTGATCATATTATAATTTTCGTTCAATTTTGTCTTCATGTGATGAATTGAATAGAGAATTTGATTAATTTTCATATAAAATAATATTCTCCAACTTAACATTTTTTAATGTGAAGATTCATTTTTTTTGTCATTGTTGATAATTTGAATAATTCTTTTTAGACTTAAAATAATATCGCAGATTTGAGTTTAAAGTTAAAATTTCGATGTAATAAATATTTATTGTTTTATAGATTTTCTATTTGTTGAGAAACTCAATCTTTAACAGGAAAAATTTTAAATTCTTTTATGACATTAATAATTAAAGAGATATGTTGATTAATCGTATGAGAATATCGTTTTTATCAGCTTTGTGCACAGAATTGTTTTGATTCAAATATAGATTTTATATAACAAAACTATTGAAAAATAAAAAATATTTATCTGAAAGAATTTATTATTTATTATAAAATTAAATCGAGATTAGTAAATGAGAATAAATACGAATTTATGTCGATTAAATCGTCTGACTAATTTATTTTAATCGTAGAAAAATTGTGAAGGCCACCAATCATTTTAAAATAAGAAAAATATCTCTACTCATCGTGAAGAAACTCATCGAATTTGACTTATATTTTTATTGTGAGGATGGATAAAGTCTTTCCGAGATCTACATCATAGTTGAATCGGTTACTGCCGCTGTCTGACAATAACAAAAAGAAAAAAGAAACTATTACATTAGTTTCTATAAAAAGAGTCAGGAAAATGTTGTTGATAGTTTTCGTAAACCTACATTAACTATATGTGAGAAGTTCTTTTATAATCGATCTGATCTTTTATGTATATTGAATGAATGAATTTTTATTTATAAAATCTTTTAATAAATCAGTTTTTTAATAAATAATTATCGAGAGTTGATAATAATATTTAATAAAAATAAACATATTCGATTCTCCTAATTCATATAAAAAGATTATCTTGTTTGGGTGGGTGTGGGTGAACGTGAGTAGCGTATTGTAATTCGACATCTACTCCCGCACCCACACCCACACCCACACCCACACCCACACCCACCCACATTCATTCACACCGCACACCCATCCAAA
>CAJNOI010000337.1:57871-76878 GCA_905250115.1 Adineta steineri | reverse complement strand
ATACACTTAACAAATACCATGATTTTTTGTGTATTTAGTGCTTTTTTTTGACAAAATTTCGATAAAATTTTAAGTCGAGGAAATGTCGGGTTTGAGAACTAATCCTCGCCTTGCCTCGTGTTTTGCATCTTTTCCCCGCTTCGCTTCGCCACTTTGAAAACGTTCCTTCGCCTCGCCCCGCCTCGCCAAAAGTGCTCCCCGCCTCGATTCCCCGCCCCGAATCCCCGCTTCGTTTCGGTCTCTGATAGTTATCTCAAAGAAATTATGACCACATTTTTAGTCAACTAAACGCTTTGACTATTGATAGCATGTTTTAAGAAAAATTCTTAATATTTCCATAACTAATAATAATAAGTATATTTTATATCTAAATTCAAACTATTCTGTTTTTTCAAACTGATAGATATATGTATCTTACACAGTGAAAACGAAATCATAATGTAATACCTGTTTGTACATAGATTAACTTATTATTTTTATATCGAAATCACGTAAGTATATTTTGGTTATATTTATCTCGACGATGTGAATTACATAAGCATTCTTTGTTCTTTCTCTTCAGCCATTATTATGTTTTTTGGATGAGATAAGCGACATATTTTGAAGTTGTGTTTTTCTTTTTCTATAGCTTCACAAATAGTACTAAAATATGAATACTTTTATCTTACGATTGATTCTATTTATCTATCGAAAAAATGGAGATACCTTTTTTTAAATAAATATATTTTACCGCTTCTATATTTTGATCAACAATATAAATTGACACATATCAAATCAAATCATATTTTCTGAATAAACAAAAAAGTATGCATTGAGGCGTAGATGTGGATGTCTATTTTTTCTTGACTGACACCTACATCCTCAAGATGGTGAACATATGCGCATTCATAAGGACGAAAATGTATAATTTATCATTTCATTTGAAGAGTGTGAATGTAAATCTTACTAACATATATCCACACTTGCACCTATAGTCTAGCTTTGCTTGAACTGTCTGCATTTAGTAATCGGCCACAAACAGCTCCAGACGTAACTTCATTCCATATCACACGTTGTCAAATATGTGATGTTCCTAAAAGCTAGTGAGTACTAATGACAATTTTACATAGTCAAAAAACGAACACGAATAAACATTTCGAAAATCTTACAGAAATGGAGAAAAGTTGTTTCCGTAGGACTCTAGTTATAACAACAGGGTCATACGAAAAAAGGGAATATCTTGTAGAATATGTAAATGAGATATTCAGGAATTTCTGATGATTTTTGGTTTTTGAACTCGATGATATTGTCAATGCAGACTTCTAATGAGATTTAATTCGATATCTTATAGAAATTTAACTTTCCGATTCACGTGTCTATTCAATTTTTCAAGTGATGTATATTTTATTTCATAAACGTTTGTATCTCTGAGCATTTTTTCATGAATATAGCTTTAATTATGTGTATGTTAATAATATTGCATGTTTTTCTTCTTCAATTTATTTATCCTGTGCAGTTGAATTGATGATGATGGTAGTGGACATGTTATTGAATCAGTCTATTTCTTTTCAATTGTTAATAACATTGATATATGATCAAAGACTTATGCAAATCAATCACGATATGAAAAATAAATTTGAAAAATTTTTTCTTTAACAATGTTAATAAATAATCTAACAGAGTAAATTAGCATTCATGCTCTCATCCAATCAATTTTTTTGGTAAGTCTGTCGTTCTTGAACAAAAATGTGAAAGAACTCGATTGGCTACCATTGAAATTAACACTTCAAATAATGGTACATCCGAAATATACCACCATGTACTGTATAAATATTTTGATCTTGTTTATTTAAAAAAAAAACTTTATTGCACTACAAAAGATACTGATGTAATAAGTAATCTTGTCTTATCAGTTGCACATCGTGATTTACGTAAAGTTTATACAGAATATAAATGAGACTATCATAGTGAATACATCAAGTATTAGACTTGCATTCTTACTCTCAACATCCACCGATAATATAAGATGAATTATGCAATGGAATTCTTTGAATGTTACAGAAAGAATTATTTATTATCATTTCAATTGAATTGTAATATTCAGAATTCTTTCATATTGTTATTAAGTCATAAAGTTATTTATATTATCTATATGATCATCACTATCAACCATCTTGAGGGTGAGGGTATGAGTGTGTGTCACTCCTTCATCCGCTCCCTCATCCTTTCCCACTACACACATAGTACACGTCATCATTGATTCATGGACGAAGAAAAATATATCATGCATCTGTTTCAAATCAATAGTATGTATAAAAGCATCTACGAGAAGAAACGCTAAAATAATGCAATCAATTCGCAATCATTATCAAATTAAACTTTACCCGGTTTATTTGATTATTTTGATGAGATTGATCTTCTTCGTATATTTTCTGAATTCAATTCTTGTTTGAAGTTTCTTCTATCGAAAAATATGGATTTCATTGTCTGAAGTGTTTTATCTCCTATAAAGAAACCTGATTTCGATGAAAGAACTATACTAAGAATATTCTCCACTTCGAGCTTCTTGAATTCATTTATTTTTATCATCATTATTATTTTATATTTGGTTATTTAAAACTTTATTAAATTGTATAGAATACATGATAGGAATAGACAACATCAATGAATTTAAAACAGAAGATTATCTTCATCAACATACATCCGTAATCTTGTTTATTACGATGTAATTGATGGTGAGTGTGAGTGTATTTTGTTTGGGTGTAGGCTGTGGATCGGGGCCTGTCAATGCAGGTTAGCGGAAGGCTCTTCCGAATCCATACTCACACCCAAACACAATACATCCACATCTTCAGTTCCAATTCTTCTGTTTTATTGTTAGAGTCTACATTATAGACATTCTCATGCGTTTCCTATAGGGTGAAGCATAGTTTTCGGAAAATCTGATACAACGAACGCCGATCCAGCAGTAGTGAGGTGACCATAATCATAGGCTGTTAGTGTGTCGACACTGTCTCCAGTTCTCGTTAGGCAACCATCAGAGTTGCAGAATATTTTGTATGGAGAAATATAATTGATCTTCGTCTCAATAGCAAAAGCTTGCATTTTCTCATCTAAAGTATCTATGTTCGAAACTAAACCAATGCGCATACGTATGGGCACTTGGTCTAATTTATGCTGCAAGCCATAATCATAAAGATTCTTTGGTAAGCTACCATGCCAAATCGGAAATGGTCCCACCAAATAAATGTTCTTTATCGTTGCATTCTTCAAGCTTCTAATAGTGTTTATTACGTATTTCCAATCGTATAACGACCAATAGGCTGCAAGTATCACTGTATTTGGCTTTTCATTCAACACTCTTTTTAAAATATAGTCGCTAATTCGTATGCAAAATCCAGCTCGAGTGTTCATTCCACATATTGGAGGACAATTGCTTGCAGTCAGCTCTGTTAAACGAACATTTGGTTTAGCAGCTACCATTCCAGGATAGAGATGAGAAGCATGCGAGTCACCCCATAGTATTACAGAAGTCGACATAGGCTTTTCGATATTATCCACGCAGTTGCCAAATTTTGTTTCATCTTGATCGTGATCCAGGTGACATGTTCTAAATCTAAAAGCCTTCAGATAAGTTGAAGCACGTGATTCAAAATTCAAGATCTCCTGAACGACTTTCGGGTCTCGATACGATAAGCCATTGGATTGATTTGTGTAGTTAGCTATGACTTTTGGAGATCGATAAGATGAACCATTGGATTGATTTGCGTGATAACCTATGATTTTTGGGAATCGATATAAGAAACCATTGTATTGATTTGTGTAGTAACCTAAGAAGCCCATACATATCATCGAAATGCATAGAAAAGCAAACTTTATGTTGAGAAAGTGTCCCAATCGAAATGGCTTGTCAATACAAATATAGGTAATCCAGGACATAAAGATGCTCAAAACAATGATACCAATGCGTACATAGTTAGAAACATTATTTTCAAGGATAATGCTTGTATATATAAGAAGAGGCCAATGCCAAAGATAGAGTGGATAACTAATCAATCCGATTCCGACAAGTAAGCGTGACGAAAGAAATTGTCTGTTGATCCAAGGCATTGTTCCGACAGAAATCAGGAGTGCAGTGCCGACGGTCGGGGCGACTGCCCACCATCCAGGAAACACAGATGATTTTGTGAGAAAACACATCGGTAATATGACCAGAAGGGACCCAATAATTGATATGACATTGCATAGTGTAGAGCCGTTGGGTTCAGATACTTCACTGAATGTTAAAGCGGTGAGTATTCGATCTAATCGACATTTAATATTTTCAAAACAATCCTTCATGTGTATTGTCATAAAAGCTAGACATGCTCCGATCAACAATTCCCACACACGTGTCGTCGGCCAGTAAAATGTCTGAACGCTATTAGTTTTCACTCGAAGGATATTTAGTGTAAACGAAGAAAGTGTAAGTCCAATGGTGAGGGTTACCAAATTCAACTTTGCTTTCCATGAAAAGTAAAGAAGCATTGGCCAGATTATGTAGAATTGCTCTTCAATGCCGAGAGACCAAAGATGAAGCAAGGGTTTAGTGTCTGAGGCATCATCAAAATATCCAGATTCTCTCGACAGTAGAAAGTTAGAGAGAAATCCTGAAGCAGCAACAATATGGGCACCCAGTTTTTTCATATCGATGGGATGAAGAAAGTGTAGACCAGCTAGATAACAAGCAACCAGCACTACAATCAACGATGGAAAAATTCTTCTAACTCGACGACCATAAAATCGAAAGAAAGTGAATGAACCCGCATCGAGTTCGTTATATATGATTGAAGATATCAAATAGCCAGAAATAACGAAAAACATGTCGACACCCACAAAACCACCGGTGAGATAAGTTGGAAAAACATGAAATATTATCACTGCACAAACAGCGATTGCTCGTAAACCATCAATATCAGGTCTATAATTTGAGTTAACATGAATTTGTTGATGTGATGGTGTCCAAAACTCTTCCCACTCCTTGACGACACTCTTCAACATATCGGTAAGTCTTATCATTAACGGCCCATGCACTGAAAAGAAACTTTCTACGTAATCCCTGCTTGATGAAAAATGTGAAACACGAACTAAATAAAATACGTTTTTTTCTCACAAAGAAGGGTATAGGAATGAGCGCAAGAAAACTACAGCTGCCAGTTAGAATGCGGGAATGATGAGAGACCAAGTTTTTTTTCCGGGAAAGAGTTCGATGATGCGAATAAATAAGTTTTTTTTCTAGAAAGAGAATGCAGAAATGACTACAAAAAAATTGTTCCAACAAATAGAATATAATCAAGATGATGAACAATTTTCTCGTCAGGGAAAACAGTGTGAGAATGCAATGAAATGAGTCTTTTTCTGGAAGGAGAATGTGGAAATGGCTGCCAAAAAATTGTTCCAACGAATAGAATATAATTAAGATGATGAACAAATTTTTTCCTGGAAAGTGCATAGGGATGAGAATGAATCAGTTTTTTTTCTGGATGGACATTGGAGAAAGAACTACAAAAAAAAGTGTTCAAATAAGGAGAATATAACTATGATCACAGACAACTTTCTTGCACATGAAATAGCTCGGGGATGAGAATAAATAAGTTTCTTTTTTTCTGGAAGGAGAATGCAGAAATGACTACAAAAATTGTTTGAATAAGGAGAATGTAAGTATGATCATGGGCAATTTTCTAGCACGCGAAACAGCTTGGGGATGAGAATAAATAAGTTTCTTTTTTTCTAGAAGGAGAATGTAGAAATGGCTACAAAAAAATTTTTACAATGAGAGTATAACTATGATGATGGATAATTTTCTTACACGCGAAACAGCCTGAAGATAAGAATAAGTGAGTTTTCTTTCTAGGAGGAAAATGCAGAAATGACTATAAAAAAATTCTTCCAACAAAGAGAATATAATTATAATCATGGATAATTTTCTCGTCCGGGAAACAGTCTCAGGATCACTATCGAGTCCGAAATTATTTTGACAAAAAATTTAAATTTATCGATAAGTGTAAAAGTTTACGACGTTTATAAATATGATGGATATTTATAAACCGCGTCGAGATTTATAAATCAATTTGGTATTTATAAATCTTTCAAGCGTTTATAAATTAAAGACAGATTTATAAGTAGGCCCGATTTATAAATACTAGAAATATTTATAACTATTTTAAATTTTCGGTTGAAAAATTTTTGATTTATGAATCGCCTACTTTCAAACTCAGCAGTGATACATGCACCATTCAAAGATGTAATTGACCATAGTCGATGAAATCATCGTGACTAATGTATCAATCATGGTATAATTTACAAAAATGAATATATTCGTAATTGAATAATGACGTGTAGATTACGAATAAGACAAATGAGGAATTGTTGATGGTTTTGTTTGAAATGTTCCTAGAAATAACATCATATTACAGAAAATGACAAAACCTGATAAATTTCAAATGGTTGTATCCAATCACAGTTTAAATAAAATATTCTGAGATTTTGCATTCTAATTTGAAAATCTTTATCACACTATAGCTTAATAAAAAGAAAAATAGAATAGTACATAATGATGATATCTTTTATAATTATTACACTTTCACTTTATGAAGTGAAATAGTTGTGAAACATATTGAACATAGATGATGTTTACACTGAAGTTGATATGGTTGTTGAAAAACTAATTTACATGATAGACAGATAAAACTTGAACCAACCTCATTGTTGGTCGTTTAGCGAATATACGATCTTCTATTGAGGAAATAATGGCGTTTATCATTTTTCGATCAATTAAATTCGATGATACAAGAGTATGATTAAATTCAATACTTTGTAAAAGTCGTGGTAAATCATGTACAGAACAAAACTGTAATTTTTCATATTTAAGATTAAGATAACGTTGAATTTGTAATGCATCATCATTGTCCTCATAATAAATATCAATACATTGAACTTGTCGAAATTTATAAATCCGATTATTCAATAAATCTTCCAGACAATCCAAAGGAATTATCAAAGAAAATGAATATGTTTCATTAATATTTTCCGATACATATCTGATCATTGTAGTTAAATTAACAAATATCTTTCTAAATAAGTTTGACACAGTACCTGAAATAGGCATCGACCATAGTACAACAACTTTATTCACTTGAGTATGACTATTGGATGTAGTCATGCCATAAAGTGTAGTGAATAAATATATATATATATCTACAAGTAGAAAACCAATGAACACTTTGATTTTTCAGAATTCTTCTACCGATCTGATCGATTTATATGTGAGACAAGAGCGCTTTAATTACTAATGAGAAATAGAGGACACAAAGGCGCTGCATATTAATTACGGTAAAAAGAAAATTCCGCTAAATCGAGATATTCTCTCGTCTGTTTATTATATTTATTACATTAAAAATAAGTCTTGACTAGACATGTGCGGGACCAATACTTGAATCTGGGGCTATATAATGACCTTTACTATGTTGACCTTATTCAAGTAAAATGAAACAAAAAAGTGCTAATCATCCACTAAACAAATTTGAAGACGAGTATTGAAAAATTGTTTTAGAAATTCATTGAATAATTTTGGATTAACTGTCTCTAGGATGATATTAGAGATGAGCGGGACCAGTTATGATCCCGATCCCGGTCAACGGGCCCGGGCCCGGGACTGGGACTATGTTCGGAATCGGGATCTAAAAAGGTTGGTCCCGCACATTTCTAATTGCAACCTGAAAAATATGGTTCATTCATCAGTTTGAACTATTGGCGGTGTTTTAGCTAGCGGGTGGGTGATGCCCACCAAGAATTTCCGTTTCGCACACCCGAAAAAAGAAACCTGGATAAAATACTGATTATTGGAAAAACTTTCAGATATTTTAATAACTGAATACTACCAAGAGCTTTTTCTACTATTCAATTTATCAAGATTTTCTGTATTTATATTATTATTATGTTATTCACTATTGAATATCCACGATTTTCGTGATGAAAATATCAGATTTATATATGAAAATCATGTATTCTTTCGATTTTTCTTCATTCTCGTAATCTTTTCACATGAGAAAATTATACTAAGTTAATCTTCTGGAACTATCTCAATTATAAGCTTTTGATGAGTTACTCGTTCGATATCACATTCTATGGCATTCATGGTTATATAATGAATCAACACATTTTTTTTCTTCTGTTCTATATATATACGTTAAATAGTAGATGATGTTTCTCTTCTGAAGGTTTACTTATATTCTATTTCTACTCTCACATCATTTTTTTTCCATTTTTTTAAGAAATCATTTATTTAAGCGTTTCATACTTTCATTTTAAAATTTGTCTTTCTTTTCTTTTTTTTTTTATTCTAGAATTGTTTCCTGTTTGTTGTTATTATAAACGAAGTGACAGATTCCAGCAGTATATAAAACAATATTGACAGTTGCAAAGGTCTTGTTTTAATTCAACATAATTACGAATTGATTGTTAACTGATTATCAACTTTAACACAAGTTTGAAATCTATTCTTATTTATCATATTATTAAATTGACTGAAATGGATAAAATAAATACAACAAATAACAACATCTCAATATCGAATTTATTATTTTAAAAAAAAATTTATATCAAATTTCAACAAAACAAAATATATTATACAACACAGTTCATCATAATAATCATACTTTTTATTATAAATGTATTATTATATCAACCTGTATTTTATTCATTATCTACGAATACTGTACATAATATAACAAAATATCGTATTGCTCATTGTATGACAGGTGCTCCTCGAACACTTTATAAAGAGGAATTATATGTCGCTTATCGTCGACAAGCATTAGATCAATTACCAGGTGATTTATTTGTTATTCTGGATCTTATGGATAAAACTGAAAATGTACATGGAGCCATTGTGACTAATAGTGGTCCAGAAGGCTACACCACTGCATTGAAATATCTTGCACCACGCAAAATTGAATGGATTTCTATAAATGATCGATTAGGAGCTGTAGATGATCGTGCTGGATATGCTAGATGGCAGCGTTGTTTGGAGCATATTGCACAAGTTGAAAAACAAGATGGAATAAAATATGATTTTATTGTTCGAACTCGACCTGATTTATATATCGCTAAAGATTTACCTACAGTTGATCTGTTACCTAAAAATCGAATACTTATTAATCCATATTATGAATTTTTACAAGATATTCCTCCAGGATATAATCAAACTTGGCCTGATCATCAAAGTCCTTGTGATAAAAATGATCATGGACTATCAGATTTCTTTGCTATTATTCCAAGATTAATATGAGATCCTTATATGTGTGTAGCATATATACAAAATCTACCAAAACATGTTTGTGGTTCACGATCTGATTATGCAGAATGTCGAATATTAGAGCAACTTTGTATAAGGTTAATATTACATTCGAACTATGGCCTTTTATAGTTAAAATTATGCGACCAGTTCAATTTTGTCATGCTCGGCATTGGAATCGTTTTAATAGCTGGTGTTGATTGATTAACCCTTTGGCTACGGATGACTCATATACGAACATTAATGTTATTTAGGCTTTATGAAAATAACTGCTATATGTTTCGCTTATCCTACTGACAGTATTGCGTCATTACTACGTATCCCTATTTATATATATATATTCTCTCACTCGTCTTCTGACGTATACCGGCTTTTGACATTCTATCACGTTTTACTAAATTCTAACGTATTCTATGTTGCTTCTTTTTCAGCAGACGCTCTCGTATAGAAAAATTTCGATTTTATACTTGAAAAAAACTCATATCTTTGAATAAATATTCTCACAAAAATCAAAGTGAACTCGTATTACTCTAAACGTGTCTTTTCTACATAACAAATTATTATTCATATCTATTATGTAAAAGTTTTCGCTGAATATGGCAACGTCTACAAATAATGATTCTCATGAAATCTAACAGGAAATATTCCACAAAGATCTTGTATAATTTATGATCATGCGAGCATATGTGAGAAAAGGCACACCGACACACGCTATCAGTGTGATGTTTGTAACGTTGGACTTTACGTGTTAGGTTATTTTGAACACTATCATACTCTGAAATATTTCTGAACACTTTTATATGCTAATAAAATTTATTCGAGACTGTTTTCGAATGAAAAACTCGAGGGTGTGGGTGTAAGGGTGAATGAGAGTATGGGTGTTGTGGTTGGTGTGCATATGGGTGAGGGTGTGGGCCTGGGTGTATTAAGTCTATCGTACGCAAAATGCCATCCACACTCACCCACACCCATACCCACACCCTCAAGATTTATTATATATATGTAAAAGTTGAAGAGCGACTTTGAGCATTTAACTATTCAACCGATTATTCGGGGAGTGAGAGTTATGGTGAGATGATTTTATGGAAAAACTCCAGGCTTTTCACGACAATCATTCCTTTCTTGTCTAACCCTTTAAGCCCTGGCTTTTTTTTGTGAAAAGTGGAATTTTTTGGAATGTATACATATGATTTTCAATTCTGAGAAAGACTGTTTAATAGGAGTATTGAAGTTTAAAGGTGATGTTTTGTGCCTTTCTTCATGTTGAGAAGCAATAGCATAGTATCGAACGTGCAACAGTAAGTTTATAAATGATAAAATAATAATATAGTGAATGGTTAGTAAATTAATATCGACGCAATATATTGAATAAAACGATGAAGTATGTGGGTGTGCGGAAGAGGATGAAATAAATTCCCCACAGCGACAGCCACACTCTCAATTAAGAGTTATCAAAATACGTAAAACTATTTTGAGGTCGTGTAAGTTATCAAAGTGACGAAGACAGTAGTTAAATTTTCGAAGTTTTAGCTTGATTATTCCGTTTTGTAATATGATCTGCCAATGACTTCCATCCTTGCTTTTCAGCATTGCTGAGTGCAAGTGTCGAATTACTCCAGAAGCCAGACTGCGACATTCTATACAACTCGTCGATAAAGTGGTTAGTCAGGACGAATACGTTTGTATCTAGCGCAAAGTCAAGTGCAAGCAGGATATCGCCCTGTGGTCTGACAGCTGGAATATTCCGCTCTTTCCATATATGAACGAGTTCGTTATAAATGCTAGGAGCTTTAGTAATCGAACCAACAATTCTCTCAATTAATCCACCATCTGCTGTTCTAGCAACCGTTTGAAGAAGAGGAGAATTGTTACCCCCAAGCATGGTTCGTATTTCAATGATTTTGTATTGCATGTATTTTCTCTCTTGAATTTGTTTGGACATGATAAAATGATAATATGTTAGTTCAAAGAAATACCAATGAGTTTTGAAGATTGGTACATTCCAGTTAGGGTACTGTGCTAGGACCAAATCATTGAAATCAGATAATATTTCTCTATCAAATATATAGTTTATAACCTCGTTTGTATAACCAGTGTGTATAAAGCTGCCTGTTAGATTTTCTGCGCAAGGAATTAAAGTGGACGAAACCCCCCAGTTATGTGCAGTATATATATATGGTGATGAAAAATAGTCTTTAAGCATCTTCTTCAGAACCATCGGTTTGAAAATAAAACTGTCTACGTCCAATAACCACGAGAAACGGGTAGAAGCCCCATTTAGAACTCCGAACATCTTTTTGTGTGACTGCATTTGGAATTTTCCATTAACCAAATGACTCTCATCAGTCCATCCATTTACTGTATAGTACGGTAATACTTCGCGAAGTAGTTTAATAGACAACTGTGGAAAGGAAGAAGCGATTGTTGGTTCTCCGGGCCAAATCGACGTGTCTTCGTACAAAGTTTTACGAATAACTTCCTTGCTCTTGTCATCAGTAATCACAATAATTGGTACTTCGGTACAACCAACACAAAGATTTCGCATAGATCGGAGAAGACAAGCAATCATAACTCTATGTTCGTCGTATACGGGAAGTACAATACTAATTTCTTTATCACGAACGAGGTCTTCAATCAACGTTATGGGATATCCGTATCCAGAGTTACGTTGCTTTGAGCCTAAAAATGTTCCTGAGCTGGAACGGTAGAACTTCAATTTCGGAAGCTGTTCAGTACTATTAGTCATTTTCGGCAGTCTGAACGACGATGAAATGGAGAACGTACCCAAAGAAGGCAGTCTGAACGGCGATGAAATAAAGATCGCACTCAAAGAAAATAGCACTAAAATAGTGCATGTAATTATTATGTATTTGCATCGCAACAGCCCCCGTTGCGTAGTGGATTCATTGCCATTGTCATTGCATTCAATAGGTCCGTAGCTGGAGCTCATAATGGATTGAATTACTAAATAATGCAAAAATTCTATATTGCTTTGTAAAAGTTTTATAAGACTGTATAAAAGATCAGCCAAGGCCTAAAAGGATCTACTAGAGTTTGGTGACATCTACCAAGGTTTCGCAGGACTTCCGCAGATTTAGCACTGCATTCTTCCTATCTGTATTTTCGCGTTTCTCATCAGTTTTCTCTAGAGTGAGAATATAGGTTTTACTACTATGAGAAACGGATTGTGAATTTGGATTCTTCGACCCAGAAAACCCTTGATTAAGGCTTTAAATGACTTAATATCTTCAAAATAGCCGTTTCCTCAAGTAGGCTGTAGTAAACTATGGTAGACCTCTAGTGAACCCTGGTAGATCCTAGTACATTCGAAAGACTTTAATAGTTACTACTAGACCTTGGTAAATCCTGATAGATTTTCAAAGATAATAAACATTGTAATTAATCCCAAAAATATAGATACGATATATATTTTAAGAGTACATGATCAGAAGTGTATAACAACCTATGATAAATAAGATAATATTTATGTAAAGATCCACATTCTGTATCAATTGAAATGGAAAGGATCGTAATATGGATTGCTGAACTCCAATTTTGACGTACCATCAATGTGTGTCCGCAATGAAAGATGTTGATCTTATGATACTAAAAAGTTCACAAAAAGGAGAGAAGAACACGTATCTCAAATGCGTTCATCTTTCATAATATTCCTATAAAAAACTTTACTTTCATGACGCCAACTATTACTGCTTGTGGGAAAGAAGTGAAAGGCAGACGACAAATCTCTACTTCTATCACAGATGTCAATCGCGGCTGAGAATCTGCCGCTGCCACAATGGCATTTTCAAGGTTGTGACGAGATTAAACTAGAGTAGCTGCTGCGAATTAATAAAATTCATCAAGCCTTATCGTGCAGCATATATTAACGGTGAAATAAAATTTCGTCAAAAAGAATTTCGCGATCTGAATTTAAACTAATATCAAAATTCTACTATCATTCGACATTGCCACAATTCAGATAGCAGAATTTCATAAAGCCGGATGTGACTATTAGAATTTAAAACGATTATCACAGTCTGAGAAGTTCTAAGTGTGGTTATTTATTATGACTATAAAATTATTCCTTTCACCGTTATGTTACGACATGTAATCAAAAGATTATTGCCTTCACCCTATTTCTTGCGCTAAATTCTAAACTCCACAAGGTACTTAATGTGATGAAGTAGATTATTTCCTTAATACTGATGCTAAGATATATGCAGATGAGATTGTTTTACTCACCCTTATTGTCACGACCAGTTGAAAATTCTACTGAATCGATGAGCACTCGAGTTCATCGTCGATCTTTACATCTATACACTGATAGACACACAAATAACAACACACTTACCAATTACTACTGACTTGTGAAATAATTTTCTTCTCCCTGTTAGAGAGTGATAATATTTTTATCTAAAAAAGAAAATATAACAATGAGAGTAAAAAATATTCCTTCCAATATTGAGAATGTAATAACAATGACAGACAAATTTTTTTTGCGTAAAAGACTAAAGTAAAAAGAAATACGTTTTTTTCAGGAAGGAGCGTATATAAATGAGAGTAAGAAAAATATGTGTGCCAATGAGAATGCAGGAATGTTGATGCACAATTTTCTTGCACACGAAACAGCTTGTGAATGAGAATGAACAATTTTTTTTGTGGAAGGAGAATGTGGAAATGACTAGAAAAAAATTATCACAAAAAGAGAATATAATTAAGATGATGGCCAACAGTATCGTCGGAGGAAGACTCTAAGGATGCGAATAAGTCAGTTTTTTTTCAGGAAGAAGAATGCAAAAATGACTACAACAAAGTTGTTGCTACAAATAAAATATAATTAAGATGATGGACAAGTTTTTTCCGGGAAAAAAGTGTAACAACACAAACAAAAAGCAGTTTCTTTAGGAGGTAGAAAATAGGAAGAAGTGCAAGTTGTGTTCGCTGAAAATGCTTGCATGTTTTGCTCACTTGCTGCAACCAAAAACACAAGATATCCTGCTCGGTTCTTTCTTCAAATTCTCAATGATATAGAACCGAGCTACCAACGAGAATGTAGGGGTGGCTAAATAAAGATATACATCTATATCCACAATCCACACCCACACCCACAAGTTTATCTTACGATGCTTTATGTCATCGTATTTTATATATTATTGTCATATGATGGTAAATAAAATTTTAAATCACATTACTTTATTTTATTTCTATTAAAGAAGTATTCTCGTACTAGAATGGCTATATTATTTCGTGAATAAGGAAAAGAAAATTATCGAATGATACAAACACAAATAAACACAAGGAATACAATCAAAACAAGTTTATAGCTGAGTATAATAACCATAAGTAGCAATTCCACACATGCCATCTTTATTGCGTGCCACTTTAAAATAACCATCGAGGCCCCAGTTTTCACCCCATGAATTGCGTACCACTTAAATAACAAATATTCATACAATACAATATACTGAGAAAAAAAAATTTACTTACGCCAGTAATCTTGACCCTTCTCTGTTCCATAACCGACAATAGCAATCGCATGATCTACTTGTTTTGGACAAGATGGTATATCGATTATGTCTGATGCACCAGATCGTTGTGATGGACCATAGAATTGTAAATCAGATGTAACACAAATCGCAGCTGCTAATGGACCGTAGGTGATCAATGCTCGTTTCATCTCTTCTTCATCATTAGGTGGCGTGTTTCCATATCCTTGGATAGTACCAACGTTTCCCGATGTCGAACTGCACGACTGACGACTGGCAACATATGGATATGATGCATCAGATTGTAGACCACCGCTTTGTTTGATATAGTCAAAAGTGGTACCAAAAAAGCCACCGGAACACCCATAATTTGGTGAACAATCGACTAGTTGTTGTTGGGAGAGTTTAATACGTGCACCTGTCTTGAAAGCATAGGTACCTTCAATGGCAGCCGTTACAGCAAATGCATAGCAAGATCTAGATACAAAAGCAAATGTAGTAAAAAATTCTAACAATGATGACTTACCCGCATTGACCTTGGTTCTCTATTGGATTCATATATGGACGATAGTCAAGCATTGATTTAGCAGTCGCCGTACTTGTTGGTCGTCGTGTAATTTTATTCTTACGCGTTACAGGGTGACCAGGATCAACAAATGTGTCAGAATCATCTGTAGGATTTCTTCCAGGATGAAGTTTTTGGTTTATCTTATTCTTGATTTTTTTTACCTTTTTCTTAATTGAATCGAATAAAAATCGTTTTTGTCGTTGCATTGACAACGATTTGATATAGATGGTTTGATCGGACTTGTAACCAGTCATTTTCGTGCGAAATTCTGGCAAATCCATATCGCCGAAATGATTCAAATGAAGTTTAAATGATTTCGTACCTTTCTCGAAGCGGGTATTTTCTTTAATGATAATTTTCAGGTTGTTAATAAATTTTCCGAGACGTTCTTTTTCTTCTTCGGTCGTCCGATATTCTTTTCGATAGAATCTTTTATAATAGTTCCATAATTTCGTAACAACTTTATTGTCTTTCAACACTTCGAGTTTATGTTGAAGTTTATTTGAAATTTCTGCCATCGCTTTTTCGATTGTATCATCGACGAACTAAATACGAAAAAGAATTGTTCAGTAAGAAGAAAATATTTGTCGCTATTTCATACATCTTGCATCGTTTTACCACCCATGAATAAAGCATCTTGTGTCTTGATGATGCAGCTAAGAACGAGAAGAGTAACAAAGAAAATGCGCAACATGATACTTGTAACTATCATTCAATTGAAAGAAATGATTCAATCTTCTCGTTCTCACCGTTTATTATCACTTGCCACGGATTGACTTTCATTGAAACACGTTATCTATTCAATATACAGTATTGCTTACATTGATTTGAAATTACATTTATTGAATAAACTCAATTTTTTTGTTTCATTCTTATTTCATTTACCTATTGTATCACAAAAGAACTCGATACAATAGAAGAAGAATATGTTAACTAAATAGAAGTTCTATAAGATAATGATTATATTAGAAGCATGCCAGCCAGACGGCTGTATTGTTCATTTCTTTTCTTGTTGAGCGTCTCGTGAATAACCATTAATTGAACAAAGATCTATTGAACTACATGTATGTTCTACTCCGCTCCAGGGGTAAGTGTTAGTGTTGGTGTTGGAATAGTGTACCCACACTCACTGTGATTAAGTTCATGACGTCATTGAAGAAGGAGGAGTATAAAAAGACTTTTGATAAATGGACTGAACGAATGGAATTTTGTATAAACAATCAGGAGCATTATTTTGAACATTTGATATAATAAAAACGTGATAAAGTTGCTTCAAAAAAGCTTTCTTTTAATGACTCAATCATTTCTTTTTCTGTGCTTGTAATAATTCTATCACTTTTAAAGATTGATGAAGTACGTAGAATTATAGAGCAAGAAATTCCATAAAATTTCTGTAAAATACAGTGAGGTCGACAGCACTACTTTCGATATGCTTTAAGTATATACCGTCCTTGAATGAAATTCATGTAACATAACATGATGGTATAATATACACATAAAAAAAATTTAACAAAGGCCAATTATATGTCTATTGTCTGGCGAGTTACATACATCTGACGTTAGAACGTAGATATACTAGCGCCCGATGTCTTCACTAGTTGACGATCTTGTCTCCAGTGGTTTATCGAGCGGGGGGGCACGGGGCTTTTTGCCCCCTCGGAGGGTACCTCTGCCCCCCCGGAATTCAGAAAAACTACGCTTTTTGCGCCTGAAACTCCATGTTTGCCACCCCGAAGAAAGATTTTTGCCCCCCCGGCAGTTAATTTTGCACCCTCGGACGAAAAAAGCTGGATAAAACACTGCTTGTCTCTCTTCTTTCCAAATTCTTATTTTTCTTGATAATCAGATATGATTCTTAATAGGAGAGAAAAAGAGATTCTTGTCTGATCTTCAAGATCAACATCGATGATATCTTTGTGTGCATGTATCTGTATATTAAGACAACACTTGTGTTCCATTTCAATAGTTAGTAAGTCAGAATATTTAAGAAACAAATATATATATATAAATCACATCACTATATCAAATTGTAGCTGATTTTACAGTTTTTGAATGACGATTTGACGAAAGATCAATTACTGATTCAAGCAAGAAATATGAAGAAGACGAACTTCAGTAATAGGTATGAACTTTTGGTATAAATAAAATATTTTAATTATTTTTCTATTGTGAAGTTTACGTAAATATATTATTTTTATTATTTATCAGTTTTTAAATAGACATGTTAGATGTAAGAAAAAAAAGAAATCAGGAAAGAATTTTATTTGATTAATAAGAAAATCAAGAATCTGGAAAGACGAGAGGCGAGATCGTCGACGAGTGTTTTTATCACAACTAACAAGTGAATTTATGATGTTATAATACTAGAAAAAATGTATTATATAAAAAAGTTTTATGTTGCACGTGAAAGAAAAAAAGAGCATTCCTTGAAGTAGTGACTGAAGAATATTGGAATGCCTGAAATGTCTTTTTCGAATTCTACACTAATGTGATGTAGTGATGAAAAATAGATTTATACTGTTGCTTGTCAATGATTGCACTTGATATACATGAAGCAACTATCAAAAGTGCTTTTTTTCTCTAACATTGTACACATTATAAAAATCAGTATATTCTGCATTGATAAAGTAATATATTTATTATCATGAGCATTTCCTTCCTATTCACGTCAAACCTATCGAACACTTTCGGAAATGAATTTAATCGAACAAAAAAACCAAGGCCTTTGACAAGAGTAAAAAGTTGACGTCTGTTATCCGTACAAATATTTTAATTATAACAATTGCTATATCACTTTCTATATTATTTTTTCCATTACCATTCTTATATTTGTCTTTCTTCGTTAGTGGGATATATTCATAGATGCATCCTTTTTTGTAAGCGGACACTTCCTGCATAATGTATGACACTTTTTCTCCTATCATTAAATATTAATTCACAGAAAATCTTAAAAAATAAAGAGTGAGTATATAAGAAAATAATAATAATAATGAATGCGTTCGGACTTTTTTAAAAAAAGTTTTGCACAGAAGAAATAAGCAATATGATGTGGATAGTTTGTATCTTGTGTTTATTTTCTCTTGGTGATTGTATTCTGATTGGTTTCATACGAAATACTACCTTGCTTGGAAATATCGATGAATCTTTATTAAATATCACTCAAAATGAATGTACATGTAAAATGATTGAATCCAATGGCACAATACGTGCATTGAACTATTTTTCAATCAATCAGACATGCCAATTATTTTCTTCGAATATTACCTCAAGAATAATTCAATTCAATATCTATTCTTTATTGATAATAATGGATCAATCACTAATAACAAATTGTAAGTTTAAGAGGAATCATATTTTTTGATTTGTCATTTAAAATATCCTGTACATTTTCGAAATACCCAAAATAACTAGTGAACGCTTGTACGACCTTCTCGAAGTCAATAAAATATCCTCTTCTTATACTTAGTACATATTCTTTAAAAGCTCTAAAAAATTGTCAATTTCTATAAAACTTTTTAAAACTATTTTCTTTTCATAGATTCATATATCGGCGCCACACCCACAGTCATGCCCGATATAACAACAACAACAACATCCACTACGTCATCAACAACATCCACTACATCATCAGCAACATCCA